>JAODAL010016486.1:0-80528 GCA_025379985.1 Phyllomedusa bahiana
CGAAAAAACTTGTCCCCCCTTTGTTTCTGTCACGGGTCGGAGTGGTGGATCCTCTGGACCACCGCAAGTGATGGCGTAAGCCACGCCAGGGAGCGGAATCTAAGTAGGTCCCGGTTTTCACCAGAGCCCGCCGCATAGCGGGATGGACTTGATGCGACGGGAGTCTACCAGGTCGCTACCCCTGACGTGACTTGCTTGAGGAGGCAGCCGAGGTGTAACGTGGTACAAAATCGGAAGGCAGGCTCGTAGTCGGGGACAGGCAGAAGGTCAGGGCAGACGGCAAAGGTTCGTGGTCGTGGACAGGCAGGAAGGTCAGGGCAGGCGGCAAGATTCATGGTCAAGGGACGGAGGCAAATGGTACGGTACACGGTAATCAGAATGAGGCTTCAGGTACGCTTTCTCAGTAGGCAATGAGCACTAAAGATCCGGCGGAAAGCTTCCGGAGGAGGAGCTCTAAATAGGGTAAGCAGCCAGTACAGCCAATTACCGGCGCGCTGGCCCTTTAATATTGCAGAAGCCGGCGCGCGCGCCCTAGGGAGCGGGGACGCGCACCGGCTGACACAAGGGCGCGGGGAGCCAGGAACGTGGACGGGTAAGTGGTTAGACTCCAGGGGACGAGTGCGCCCATGGTCTGGCACCCGGACCGCGGCGCCACTCACCCCCGGCACCTGGAGAGGAGTGGTCGGATGGACGCGCCCGCAGCCTTCCCCACGGGCTGCGGTGCCGTTCGTGACAGTACCCCCCCTTAGGTCTCCCTTCTTCTTTCTAGCCTGGAGGAACCTCTGTACTAACCCCTGATCCAGAATATTATCCTCCGGCACCAATGACCTCTCCTCGGGCCCAAACCCCTTTCAATGGATGAGAAAATACTGTTTCCCTTTAGAGACCCTCATATCAAGGATCTCTTTCACCCAAAAAATGTTAGTGGCATCCGCTACAGGAGAAGGAGGGACTGCCTTACAAGAAAAACGGTTCAGAACCAGGGGTTTGAGAAGGGAAACATGAAAGGAGTTTGGGATGCGCATGGAAGGCGGGAGCCGGAGTTTGTAGGCCACCGGGTTTAGACGTTTAATCACTTCGAATGGACCCACGTAACAGGCCCCAATTTATAACTCAGCATTTTACGGTGGACATATTTGGCCAATAACCACACCTTATCACCTGGAGAAAAAACTGGAGGGGAACTCCTTCGCTTATCCGCCTCAGTCTTCGTGCATGCCAAAGCTTGAAGTAGCGACTGGCGAGTTAGGGCCCAAACGACCTTGATATCTTGCACCAATGTATCTGCTGCTGGAACCTCAGAAAGGGATGCTAAAGGGAGAGGAGGGCAGGGGTGCCTACCGTACACAATGTAGAAGGGGGAGCCACCCGCGGACTCATAATCTAGAGAGTTGTACGAGAATTCTGCCCATGACAGCAAGTCAGACCAGTCATCCTGATGAGCCGAGAAGAAGTGGCGCAAATAATTTCTCAGGACCTGGTTTACCCGCTCTACCTGACCATTCGTTTGGGGGTGGTAAGCCGAGCAGAAGTCGAGTTTGACCTGAAGCTGAGAACAAAGGGCCCACCAGAATTTAGAAACAAGTTGGACCCCCCGATCTGAGACAATTTGCAGGGACAACCCGTGTAAACGAAAAATGTGGTGAAAAAATAGGTTAGCCAGGCGTGGGGCAGAGGGTAGGCCTGGCAGCGGGACAAAATGCGCCATCTTCGAAAACCGATCCGTCACCACCCAGATGATGGTGTTACAAGAAGAAGGGGGGAGGTCGGTTATGAAGTCCATGGCCACGTGTGACAAGGGACTGGTAGTGATGGGCAGGGGATGAAGAAGTCCTGCCGGTTTGTGACGAGATGTCTTGTTGCGGGCACAGGTGATATGCAGGACTCAACAAATTCCCTGACATCCCTGGTGAGGTCCGACCACCAGTAGAACCGGGAGATAAGAAGGCAAGTCTTATGGGCACCAGGATGTCCGGCCATCAAAGAACAATGTCCCCACTTCAAGACTTTTTTTCGGAGCGTGGGACCCACGTATGTTCTTCCTGGCAGGACGTTCCGGAGGTCAACAGGAGCTGCGGAGACAAGACGCTCAGAGGGTATAATGTGTACTGGGGCCACTTCTTCGCCGATCACGTCAGCCGCATGCGAAAGGGCATCAACTTTGACATTCTTTTCTGTGGGGCGGAAGTGGATCTGGAAATTAAATCGGGAAAAGAATAAAGACCACCTGACTTGGCGAGGATTAAGTCGTTGGGAAGACGAGATATTGAAGGTTTTTATGGACCGAATAGATACAGATGGGATGCCTGGCACCTTCCAGCAGATACCGCCATTCTTCTAACGACAGTTTAATGGCCAGTAGCTCCCGATCCCGATAGTATAATTCCTCTCCGCCGGCGAGAACGTCTTGGAGTAGAACCCACAAGTGACCGTTTTGCCCGTAGGCCCCTTTTGCGTGAGGACTGCTCCAACCCCAACAGAAAAGGTGTCCACCTCTAGCGAAAAAGGCTTCGCGGGGTCCGATCGCGCCAGGATAGATGCAGAGGCAAAAGCGTTTTTCAACTTCGAGAATGCTCCCTCAGCTTCGGGTGGCCAACTCCTGGGGTTGGAGTTTTTCTTAGTGAGGGCCACGATAGGAGCCACCAGCGTGGAGAAGTGCGGGATGAACTGCTAATAGTAGTTACAGAAGCCTAAAAAACGTTGTTTGGCCCGAAGGCCAACTGGGCGTGGCCATTGCAGGAAAGCAGACAGTTTCGCTGGGTCCATCCGTAAGCCTTTGTCAGAGATAACGTAGCCCAGAAATGGTAGACTCGACTGGTGAAAGAGGCATTTTTCCCCCCGCTTGGGTACAGGTGATTGGCTTTAAAGGCGTTTTCAAAACTTGGCGGACATGAAAATTGGTGAGTCTCCAGGTTGGGCGAGTATACTAAGATGTTGTCCAGGTAAACCACGACACAGGTGTAAAGGAGATCCCTGAAAATATAATTTACGAACTCCTGGAATACGACTGGGGCATGCACAGCCCAAAGGGCATGACCAGGTATTCAAAGTGTCCATCCCTTGTGTTACAAGCCGTGTTCCATTCATCTCCTTTTCGGATACGGACTAGATTGTAGGCCCCCCTCAGTTCCAACTTGGAAAAGATCTTCACCCCCCCACAGGCGATCGAAGAGTTATGTGATCAGGGGTAACGGGTAATGATTCTTTACCGTGATCTTATTAAGACCCCGGTAGTCGATGCAGGGCCGTAAGGAACCGTCCTTCTTTTCTACGAAGAAAAACCCCCGCATCCGCGGGAAAGAGGGGGATTTACGAATAAACCCCCTTCTGGAGGTTTTCATGGACGTAAACCAACAGGGCCCTTGGGTCTCAGGAAGGGGGAAAAAGGGTAGACTCTGCCCGGGGGGAAAGGTACCAGGCAGTTAGTCAATGGGAAACATTTTGTATGGCCCATGAGGAGGAAGGGGTCTCCGCCTTTTTCTCCGAGAAGGGACATCGGCGAACTCCTGATATTCAGCTGGTGGGCCCGGGGCAGCGGCTCGAAAGGGCATCGATCGAGAGCTGGGGAAGCAGGGGCAAGGTGCCACCAAAACAACGATCAAGCAGCTAGGCCCCCAGCGAGTTATCTCTCCAGACCGCCAATCCAGAGTAGGGGAGTGGAGCCGCAGCCACGGAAGGCCAAGGAGAACTGCTGAAGAGGCGCGGGGCACCACGACGACAGTGATCTTCTCCTTAGTCAGGACTCCTACATGGAGGGTCAATGGCCGGGTGACAAACTGTACGGTATCACTTAAAAGTTCTCCGCTGACCGAAGAGATGACCAAGGACTTTTTCAGACGGACCACTGGTAGGTGGTATTGCAACAACAAGGACTGGTGGATAAAGTTGCCGGCTGAGCCCAAATCCAAAAAGGCTGGAACCTGGAACGAAAGTCCTGAGTCAGTCACGACTTGGACCAGCGTCGTGAGACGTGGAGAGAAGCAACTTGCACCTAGGGCCACCTCTCCCACGGAACCTAGGTGCGGGCGTTTCACGGACGCTTGGAACGTTGATAACAATTCCTCCGGAAATTCTCTGAGCTGCCACAGTAGAGGCACAGATTCTCCAATCATCGTCGGGCCAATTCTTGCTCAGAAAGTAGCACCCGGTCAACCTGCATACGCTCCTCACCGGGTATGGGTGATGATTGCATAGGACTCTGGAACACTGGGGCCAGGTGAGGGAACCACTGTGGTCGGTCTGTCTCACGTTCTTGCCGAAGCTCCTCTTGCCTTTCAGTATAGCGCACATCAATGCGGGTGGCCAGCCGGATTAACTCGCTGAGGGAAGACGGGATATGCCTTGTGGCCAAAGCATCCTTAACCCTACCGGAGAGGCCTTTCTTAAAGGTGGCACATAGGGCAGCCTCATTCCAGGACAGTTCAGAGGCTAAGGTGCGGAACTGTACCATGTAGTCTCCCACTGAAGAATCCCCCTGGTGCAAGTTTAGGAGGGCGGTTTCAGCAGAGGATGCTCGCGCAAGGTTTCCTTAAAAACCACACTGTGGAATTCTTTAAGAAAGGCCTGTAGATCCGCCGTCACTGGATTGCTCCTGTCCCAGAGAGGAGTAGCCCATGCCAGGGCCTTACCGGAGAGTAGACTAAACACGAACGCCACCCTCAATATTCCGACAGGAATTGGTCTGTCATTAAATCGATGTGCATGGTTCACTGGGTGAGGAACTCCCTGCAGAGGTTAGGATCTCCGTCGAACTTGGCTGGCAGCGACAAACGGAGCTTGGGACCCAACGGAGCCAAAGGAACTGCCGTAGTGGAAGCAACTATGGAAGAAGGTTGCCATTGGGCGGCGACAAGTTGCTGCATCATCGTGGATAGTTGACCTAGCTGTTGTGCCTTTTGTCACTGTTTGGCCTGCTGGGCAACAACGCGGGTTTAAATTTTCCCGCCACATTGGAAACGGCACCTTGGGCCCGGAATCCATGGCGGACCCTTTACTGTCACGGTCGGGGTTGGGGGATCCTCTGGACCACCGCAAGCGATGGCATAAGCCACGCCAGGGAGCGGAACTAATGGGGTCCTGGTTTTTCACCAGAGCCCCCGAAAGCGGGATGGACATGCGCATGCGGGATTTTCCAGGTCGCTCAAACGACGTACTTGCTTGTGAGGCACCCGAGGGGGTAACGTGGTACAAAATCGAAAGGCGGTTCATAGTGGGGGACAGGCAAAAGGTCGGGGCAGGGGGCAATGGCCCGTGTCGGAAAAGGCAGAAGGTCAGGGCATGCGCAAGATTCGTGGTCGAGGACGGAGCAAAGGAACGGTACACGGTAATCAAACGGCTTGGGTCCCTTTCTCATTTAGGCAATGAGCACTAAAAACCGGCAGAGATTTCCCGGGAGAGGAACCCTAAATAGGTCATGGCCTGTACAGCAATTACCGGCTTTGCTGGCCTTTAAATTTGCAGAAGCCGGCACCGGAAGAGGAGTGATTGGACGGATGCGCCCGCAGCCTGTTCGTAACAGTTTCACCCATACACCCTAATAGATTGTAAGCTCTTGCAGGCAGGGTCCTCACACCTCGTGTCTGATTTGTAAGTAACTTTTCTACAATGTAATGTCTGGTTCATCTGTGCTTATACCCTCTACAATGTAAAGTGCTGCGGAATATGTTGGCGCTATATAAATAAAGATTATTATTATTATTATTTATAGGACATTAGTGCTATTAGCCTTGGGATTCTGGTTTTGTGTAGCAATGCTATTTGGTAACTGTATAACTATTTAACTATTATTTAGTGGTCTTATACAAAGCACATTGTGGTAAAGCGTTATGTATATTTTGGCCTTGGTTTATGGTGATGCACTGTGCCGCACTGTTGTGCATTATGTTTCGGGAGGGGGGTGCAAATTTCTTCACCAAGCCCTGATGCAAATTTTGCCTAGAACGGCCCAAGGGGCTTCGAAATATCATTTTTGCGCTCAGTTAAAATCCGAAGCTTTCATAGAAGTGATTAGAGAAGACAGCCGCAAGTGCCACACTTCATTTACATGCATGGCTGGCTCGCTGCAAGACTGGGGATTTTATATCATGGCAAAACCCCTTTAACTCTTATTTACTCCTGAACTGCTAATAGTGGGACGTTTGGGAAAATGGAATGCCCCTCCTTGCTAACTTTACTCACTGCTTTTAGAGTTTGAGGAGTGCCAAAATATGACCCACAAAAACAGAGGGAAAACATATACATTTTGATCTGGTGCAAAGCAACAGTGCTAACCACTGAGCCACTGTGTTATCAGTTAAGTCTAACATGAAATAAACTGCAGCTTCCACATTCCACCAGCAATAGGATCGTTATAGTGTGGTGATACAGTGGTACTTTTTGCCTCAAAATCTCTGCACACAAAAATGTGAATTATCTTATGATCTGAAAAATTCTTTATGTTTTAATTGCCACTGTGTTTCCAAAAATAAAAAAATAAAGTTTTGGATTGTCTGAGTAAGGGAATGTTCACATGGCGTCTTGCATCCGTGTGAACATCTGCTTTTCTGATGCGTCTCTGAGTCCATCTGAACGGACCCAGAGACGCATCTAACAATTAGCAGTGAGTTTATCACTGCCTGGCAATGCCAACCACGCAGCAGCGTTCACATGAGTCGGGTCCGTCTTGCGAATGCGATCCACGAATTGCATGTCATATCTTGGATCGCATCCGAAAGACGGACCAGACAAGCGCGATGCAAACACACAGCGGCGATCACTCATGTGAACGCTGCTGCATGTTTGTCATTGCCGGCAGTGATAAACTCACTGCTAATTGTTAGATGTGTCTCTGGGTCTGTTCAGATGGATGCAGAGACGCATCAGAAAAGTGAATGTTCACATGGACGCAAGACGCTGTGTAAATATACCCTAATAGTCCTGATTAAACCAAAAATATATGCACAAATCCTACAAATATGTCTAAGATAAAGAGGTATTCATATCACATTGATTACCGTATATACTCGAGTATAAGCCGACCCGAGTATAAGCCGAGGCACCTACTTTTGCCCCAAAAAACGGGAAAACTTATTGACTCGAGTATAAGCCTAGGGTAGAAAATGCAGCGGCTACTGGTAAATTTTAAAAATAAAAATGGATACCAATAAAATTACATAGGCAGTTTAATGTCCCCCATAGGCAATTATAGGCGGATATATGGCCCTATATGCAGGTATAGGCAGGTATATGGCCCCATAGGCATGTAATAGGCAGTTATATGTTCCCATAAGCAGATTATAGGCAGTATTTGGCCCCAATACGCAGGTAATAGGGAGGTATATGCCCCATAGACAGATAATAGGCAGGTATATGGCCCCATAACAGGTAATAGGCAGGTATATGGCCGCCATAGGGGCAGGGTATAGGGCAGTGTAATATGGGCCGCTGTAAGGCAGGTATAGGGCAGGTATAGGGCCGCTGTAGGCAGGTATAGGGCTGCTGTAGGCAGGTTATAGGGCACTGTAGCAGTATAGGGCAGTATAGGGCAGCTGTAGGCAGTATAGGGCCGCGTAGCAGGTATAGGGCTGGCGCTGTAGGCAGGTATAGGGCATGCTGTAGGCAGGTATAGGCATAGTAGGCAGGTATAGGGCAGGTATAGGCCAGCTGTAAGGCAGAGTATAGGCCAGCTGTAGGCAGTATAGGGCCACTGTAGGCAGGTATAGGCAGTGTAGGGCCGCTGTAGGCAGATAGGGCAGTATAGGCGCTGTAGGCAATAAGCAGTTTAAAAAAATCAAAAACAATCACTTACCTGGTTCCCCCCGCTCTGCGTCTCCCTCGCCGCTTCCGCCTCCCAGCTGCTCCGGCCTCCCGCGCATTCCTGCATCTTCTCGGCACAGGCGGGTGACGTCATCAGGCCGCCACGCAGTGGATGACACACCTGCCTGTGCCGAAACTGCGGGCGGCCGCAGACGCCCGGAGTCCACTGCGGAGCACGGAGCGCTCGCTCTGTGCCCCGCAGTGGTATCCCTTCACCTATATGCGCTCCGGAGGAGTCGCATATAGGTGAAGGGATCGCGGACAGTGCCCGGGCCAGCGCAGCGCCCAGACACTGAGTGCTGTACTCGGCATTCAGCTATATGCGCTCCCTGAGGAGCCGCATATAACTGAAGCGTCCCTGTCGGCGCCCGGGCCATCGCAGCGCCCGAGCGCCGACAGTGACTCGAGTATAAGCCGAGGTAGAGTTTTTCAGCTCATATTTTGGGCTGAAAAACTCGGCTTATACTCGAGTATATACGGTAGCTTTAATCATGTAGGCAAAGGTAAATAAATACTGTAACCAAATACATTGCTGCTTTGATTTTACTTTATTTCAAAGTTAGAGCAATCCTGTTGTCTTCAGAAGGTGTCCTAGGTAACCGACTACCTCTCTCTAATCTACCAGTGGCCGTGAGTTTGACATTATTTCTTGCTGTGTTTTATCAGTAGGACAGGAGCTTGTTCATCTTTGTTATTAACAAACTTTAACCCTTTAGAGCTCTGCAGCCTTGTAACCTGCTTTTAAAACCCCTTCTTCACCAACGTCCTCTAATTGGCTCAGCTAGGAAAAGCAAAGCTGAAATGTCAGTTGCTGCTATAAAACCACCCACAGACTGAACAGAAAGTGGGAGCCTGAAGCGGACTATAAAGATCTGGCTCTGTGAAATTGCCAGATAGGAAAACCCCTTCAAAGACACCTTATAGAAAGGAGAGGTCTAAAAAGTGGTTTGGAATGTTGATACCAATTAAAGGAGCATATAGGTGTTGTCAGTGCTGATAAAAGTTAATGAAATAGTTGTTAAGTTGAACCCATTAGCACAAACTGACATACCTTTATGGTGTTGGTACATAGCATAAAGTGCTATGTACTGGAATGGTGTGGGCACAGAGGATTTGTCCATGCCATCTGTAGTGGGTGTCAGTTATATATTTCAGCTGACACTTTGCTGCAATAGCTGGATTGCTCATTTAACCCCTCAAATACTGCAGATAGAAGTGACCATCTGTAATGATGCTGGCGGACTCTAAACAACAATCAGGAACACAGGAAAGTACACCAGCAGTTACATGAAATATCAATATGAAGCATATCAACCACCACTAGATAATTCAGCAAAAAAAAGCAGACAAGTGAAGGCAGGTGCACAGTTTGGTCGATAATCAATGTGGGTATACCCTAGGAACAGAAAAGTAATAGTGTCCCTAGCTAACTGTTCCTAATACTATCCCTCAAAAGCTTGCCCTAATGCTACTTTTAACACTGGAACCTCTATCCCTCTAACCCTAAAGCCTTAAAGAGTTGTCTCACTACAGAGGTTGTCTCACTCATCGCCACCTCTGGGACCTGCACCTTTCTCCTGAACAAGCCCCGAAACCTCTCTGTTCTGAACGGAGAGCAGGTTGGGACTATCCCTTAGACTTAAATGGGAGTTCCAAGTTTAGCCGAGTGGAACTCCTATTCATGTCTATGGGAGAGTCCCGACCTGCTCTCCGTTCGAAACAGAGAGGTTTCGGGGCTCGTTTAGGAGATAGGTGTGGGGCCCAGAGGTGGGAACCACACCTTTTAGACATTGTTGGCATATCCTAGTGAGACAATTCTTTTAATATGTCCCTAAGCTACAACTGACAGTAATACAGCAAGTGGCTTAACCCCCCTTAAGCCGAACGCCTGAAAAGTACTTAATGACCAGCACATTTTTTTAGTTTTTGCCTCCTTGCGTTTCAAAAGTCGCAACATTTATACATTTTCAATGACATAGTTGTATGATGCCTTGTTTTATTTAGGACAAGTTATACTTTTTGGGGGAATAGTTTAAAGGGGTTTTGCCAGGAAGTGCCTTATCTGCTAAGAAGCAAATGTAAACAAGCCACGCTTAGCTGAAGAGAGAGAGAGAGAGAGAGAGAAGAAGAGAAGAGAGAGATGGTCAGAGCACAGAGCCATGCATAAGGGATCATGTGAAATGTTCACTCAAATAATCAAACTACAACTAGTGGATTCTGTATACAAACGACAACAGCTTTCTTCACAGCCTCTTGAAAGCTCCTTCATGTTCCCTGTCATCAGATAAAGCAGGTATCTACTCAGATAATCACACTACAACTAGTGGATTCTGTATACAAAACACAACATATTTGTAAGAGACCCGTCAGGGGCGCACAAACAGACACAGACAGCGTGAGGCCCTGACACTGATCCCAACCCCTGTCCCTGCCTTTTGGAGTGCCCGACTCCTTAATAGGTCGGCCCCTACCAGAAGACTGAGCACTACACTGAATAGCATGAAAAAACAAGACGCAGACAAACAATACAAACACAATATGGGAAGGTCAAGCAAGCCAAGTCGGTAACTATCGGGAACGCGGTACAAAGTCAGAAGGCAGAAGAATAAACGTGAAACAAGCAGGTCGAGCTATAGAGTAAAGTGAGCACCATAGAGGGGACAGAATATAGAAGAGGCAATATTGCAAAACAGCCAGTATAACATGCAACTGGAGACAGAAGAGCCCTTAAATAACTTCCAGGAGAACTAAGGACAAAGGCAATAGGAGGAAGAAACGGAAGACCAGATAGGAAGGTAGAGCTGTCAATCACCCAATCACCCAGGAGCAAGGAGCCAGGTTAACCCGTGGAGTGCTCAAGATAGCAGGGAAGAAAACCCAGTTCACACTAGTAAACACAAATGTAGACACTATGTCAGAAACCATGGCTTACGTCGCAACGGCCGTGGGCGGCAACCAGAACTCAAAGTTCGGGAGGGGTAGCTCTGTTTTCAGCTCTGCTCTGGCGCCGGGAGCTGCAAAACCCCTCTGTCTCCAGCAGCGTCAAAAGACGTCACTGAAGACGAACTACCTGAAATGCCCACCATCAAAAGACAGCGGGCGGTCGTTGAGGGGTTAAGGACCTAGTGAGTCACAGTCCCACAGAACCTACACAAACAACAAGGGCGGCATGTATGAACGGGGCTGCGCCAGATATCTGCCGTTTTTTCAGCCCGATATCAGGCACAGCCCCGTTCGCTACATTTTTTAATGTGCAGGAGGCGAGGCGCACTAGAACCGTAGTGAGGCTACATATTTATAGCCTCGCTATGGCATTCCTAGGTGCATTACAGCTAGAATAGGTATACCACTTTCAAAGTGGTATACCTGAGCCAGAACTGTCATACAAGCGCTACAATGCACCTGATTTAAAACCCGCTCAAGGCCGCCCCAAATCTATATTTCTCAAAAACTACCATCTAGGCTAATCGAGAGCTAGACAAGAAATAGGATACTTCAGCCTGACATTACTGAACAAGACAACAGACAGAACAGAACAATCCAACACAGCAGAACTAGACTGGATCAATACTTTTTACTAGACTACACAGACATTTTACACGAACAAAGAACAAAAGCACACATGAATAGAACTTCAGCTATCCAGCCACTATTATGCAGCCAAGCCAGGAACTTACAGGCAGTCTAGCAATTAACCAATTTTTCTCTTAACAAGCAAGACTGCATGACATGGCAAGCTTATGTGCAAAACTTGTAAGGGTACTTTCACACAGCGTAGTTTTGGCAACCACTCCAAACAAAACACGCAAGAGACGATAGACATGACTTGATCAATGCACCCCGATTGTAAGACCATTGCATCTAAGTGGTTAGACAGTTGCTCAACAACACCAATGTTACCCCTACCACATGATCACACGGTTGTTGATGGGCTGCTATTTCAAGTCAGGTTTGGCATATGTGAGACAACTATTAGACCCAGACTAATGCAGGGCCTAATAGGTTGACTTTATTAACACTATACATGGTATTTTTTTATGCATACTTTTCACACTGTTATGTGTGATATGTGTTATGTGTGATATGTGTTATGTGTGTTATTTCCTTTAAATGACATTGAAAATACTAACCAGTTTATATTTTTATGAAAACAGTCATTCAGTAGTTTATAAAAATCTGTGGTATGTAGCAGCATCAGTCTATGTCTTCACACTCTCTGCAGCACAAACTAGTGTACACATCCCTAATAGAGTGCCTAACAGTTATTCATGGAGACAGGTATAATATACTACAATACAGAACTAATGAAGTATATTATAAAAGGCTCCTAGAGGGACTATAAATACACAAAAATAGAATATTGGGAAAAAAAGAATAGAAAAATAGCCATGTATATCTTTACAAAAAAAGATTTATTATGGGAGAAAAATAAAAATGTTAAAAGCTTTGCACCAACTATTATATGAGCTTACTGTCACGAGGCGACGGTAACAGCCTGCGCTAAGGGGGGGGGCGATCGCTGGTAACCTGGTGTGGATCAATTGTGATCTCCGCAGGCTAGATTATAGGTGGAGATCCACACCAGGGAGCGGAGTCTCATGGGCCACAGTTCTTCACCGTAGCCCGCCGCAAATCAGGACGGACTTTGCTGCGGGGAACCCCCAGGTCGCTACTCCTGACGTGGTTACCTGTGTTGACAGCCGAGGTGCACGACAGGGATTCCAGGCACAGAAGTAGTGGTAGACAAGAACAGCAGGAAACGTATGCAGCAAGATACAGCAGGAAACTAAACAGGTGTAACATCAAAATACACATTAGGTACTGGACAGGTGCAACAGCAGGATACACGGCAGGTACTGGACAGGTGCAACAGCAGGATACAGCAGGTATTAGACGGGTGCAAGGAAAGTAGAAGACAACAGACAGGTGGTCAGGAGCTCTGATGGGCTGCAGGAACTGAACCAGCATCTCAGGGGTTAAGTCCAGGATAGCAGCCCTGAGAAGCTGGCAGGAGCTCAGAAGGACAACCTCTCAGAAAGATGTACAACACAACAATGGACTGACCTAGAACAAAGACAGGAACTTCCTCTTATAGCCAGGGGTCACAGGTCAAGAGGAAGGTGAACAGGACAGAGAACCTATAAAGGGCAGGAAGCTACCGCACGCGTGCCCTAGGAAGCACAGAGCACATATAGGACCCCAGGAAGCAGGAGCAACAGAATAGGCAAGTATACAGCAGAACACAGGCTGCCGGGACCCCAGCACAGGGAGCCCTAGCGAAGACAGGGCAGGCACGGACATGCTGACGGTCCAAGGCAGGAACCGCGGTGTGAACCGTGACTGTACGCCCCCCCCCCCTCGAAGTCTCCTCCTCCCCCTCCAAATCACAGAATGGAATTCCACATAGGTCTGGGGTCTGCAGCTACTATGGGGGCAACCCCAAAATCAAGTACAACCCCAAAACCAAGATAGCCATTATAGGGAAAACCTAGAAAAGGAGTTGCACGGGAGGAACAAATGGGGCACTAGACAAAATGGGAGGGAACTCAGGGCGGGAAAACAAGCAAAACTGGTACAGACACTCTGGGCGAGACCGTGAGCCAACGGACGCTCTGGGCGGGACCATGAGACAACGGACGCTCTGGGCGGGACCATGAGCCAGCGGGACAGCCAGACACTCTGGGTGAACCACGAGCCAGCGGGACAGCCAGACACTCTGGGCAGAACCATGAGCCAGCGGAACAGACAGACACTCTGGGCGGAACCATGAGCCAGACAGGCACTCTGGGCAGAACCATGAGCCAGACAGGCACTCTGGGCGGAACCATGAGCCAGACAGCACTCTGGGCGGAACCATGAGCCAGACAGACACTCTGGGCAGAACCATGAGCCAGACAGACACTCTGGGCGGAACCATGAGCCAGACAGGCACTCTGGGCGGAACCATGAGCCAGACAGGCACTCTGGGCGGAACCATGAGCCAGACAGACACTCTGGGCGGAACCATGAGCCAGACAGACTCTCTGGGCCAAACCATGAGCCAGACAGAAACTCTGGGTGGAATCATGAGCCAGCGGGACAGACAGACACTCTGGGCGGAACCATGAGCCAGCGGGACAGACAGACACTCTGGGCGAACCATGAGCCAGCGGGACAGACAGACAACCTGGGCGAACCATGAGCCAGCGGACAGGAATCAGAAAGGCATGACAGCAGGTCACAGCAGAATCGATGGCAGAGTCACCACGGCGGGATCCATGGTCAGTCCATTCTGTCACGATGCGACGGTAACAGCATGCGCTGAGGCGCAGATCGCTGGTAACCGGGTGTGGATCCACTGTGATCACCGCAGGAGAGATGGTAGATGGAGATCCACGCCAGGGAGCGGATTCTCAGGGGCCCCCGCTATTCACTGGAGCCCTCCGCAAAGCAGGACGGAATTTGCTGCGGTGAATCCCCAGGTTGCTACCCCTGACGTGGCTACCTGCGGTGACAGCCGAGGTGCAGGACAGGGACTCCAGATACAGAAGTGGTGGTAGACAGGAACAGCAGGAAACTAAACAGGTGCAACATCAGGATACACAGTAGGTACTGGACAGGTGCAATGGCAGGATGGACAGGTGCAAAGGCAGGATACACAACAGGTACTGGACAGATGCAACGGCAGGATACACAGTAGTTACTGGACAGGTGCAACGGCAGGATACAGCAGGTACTAAATGGGTGCAAGGACAGCAGAAGACAACAGACAGGTGGTCAGGAGCTCTGATGGGCTGCAGGAACTGAACCAGCATCTCAGGGGAAAGTCCAGGATAGCAGCCCTGAGCAGTTGGCAGGAGCTCAGAAGGACAACCTCTCAGAAAGAGGTACAACACAACAATGGACTGACCCAGAGCAAAGACAGGAACTTCCTCTTATAGCCAGGGGTCACAGGTCAAGAGGAAGGTGAACAGGATAGAGAACCTATAAAGGGCAAGAAGCTACCGCGTGCACTAGGAAGCGCAGAGCACATACAGGACCCCAGGAAGCAAGATCAACAGGACAGGAAAGTATGCAGCAGAACACAGGCTGCCGGGACCTCAGCACAGGGAGCCCCAGCAGAGACATGGCAGGCATGGACACGCTGACGGTCAAAGGCAGGAACCGCGGTGTGAACCATGACAATTACCTTGCAACAGCTTTTAAACTGACAGTAGTTTTTACTGGTATTCAATTGTTTTAAGGTTGACTGCTTAGAAAATTCAAAGGAAGAATCCGGCATCCAGCATTAATACATTTTAATGGTATCTGCTAAATAAAACCTGAGGATTTTATTTAAACTTTGGATGCTGTTTTTTCATTTGCTTGTTTATGTTCCATGATATCCTCTGTGCATCCGCTAATTAATATAGGTGATTTGGAGGTGTATGATTGTTTCTTATATTTATATTATTTGTATTTAATCACTTAGTACTGATGTAAGTAACAAAAAATAAAAACAAAGCTTTCATTGAATATTGAGTTTAAAAAAATCACCTCTTTCAGTATCTCCCTAAATAAAAACATGGAACACTCCTAACTTCTACTACTGGTAACTAGTGTTGAGCGATTACGTTGGCCATTGACATCGATCAATGATCGATAGTCGACCATCATCGACAAGATATTCGATGGTCGATGATAGATTATGATCGATGACCATTAGAGTCTATGGGAGAGCAACAACACCTTCATTCTTACACCCAAACAGGGATGGAGAAGCTGGAATTAACATCCACAACAGTCAAATGGATACGTGCTACATCTTAGGCAACACACTTAGGTTATAAAAGCCAAAGAAAAAAAACTCACAGACCATTCACTATCCCTGTCTTGCACCACAGCATGAGCCTTAAACCTGCATGACCCACAAATTAAAAAGTGCCAGAAGGCAGTATGATTTGAACAATCATTTTACTTGAACTGGACATTGAATATCCCTGTCCTGGAACGCAGCATGAGCCCCAAACCTGCATGACCCCCAGATTTAAAAAGTGCCGGAAAAAGGAGTCTTTCAACCACCATTTTAGTTTCACTGGACATAGACTATCCCTGTCTTGGGCCACAGCATGAGCCCCAAACCTGCATGACCCCCAGATTAAAAAGTGCCGGAAAAAGGAGTTTTTCAACCACCATTTTTGTTTCCCTGGACATTAACTATACCTGTCCTGGGCCACAGCATGAGCCCCAAACCTGCATGACCCCAGATTAAAAAGTGCCGGAAAAAGGAGTCTTTGAACCACCATTTTAGTTTCACTGGACATTGACTATACCTGTTCTGTACCACAGTATGACCATTAAACCTGTCTGACCCACAGATTAAAAAGTGCAAGAAAAAGGAGTCTTTCAACCACCATTTTAGTTGAACTGGACATTAACTATACCTGTCCTGGACCGCAGTATGACCATTAAACCTGTCTGACCCTCAAATTAAAAGTGCCGGGAAAAGGAGTCTTTGAACCACCATTTTAGTTTCACTGGACATTGACTATACCTGTCCTGGGCCACAGTATGACCATTAAACCTGTCTGACCCACAGATTAAAAAGTGCCAGAAAAAGGAGTCTTTCAACCACCATTTTAGTTGAACTGGACATTGACTATACCTGTCCTGGACCACAGTATGACCATTAAACCTGTCTGACCCTCAAATTAAAAAGTGCCGGGAAAAGGAGTCTTTGAACCACCATTTTAGTTTCACTGGACATTGACTATACCTGTCCTGGGCCACAGCATGAGCCCCAAACCTGCATGACCCCAGATTAAAAAGTGCCGGAAAAAGGAGTCTTTCAACCACCATTTTAGTTGAACTGGACATTAACTATACCTGTCCTGGACCGCAGTATGACCATTAAACCTGTCTGACCCTCAAATTAAAAAGTGCCGGGAAAAGGAGTCTTTCAACCACCATTTTAGTTTCACTGGACATTGACTATACCTGTTCTGTACCACAGTATGACCATTAAACCTGTCTGACCCACAGATTAAAAAGTGCAAGAAAAAGGAGTCTTTCAACCACCATTTTAGTTTCACTGGACATTGACTATACCTGTTCTGTACCACAGTATGACCATTAAACCTGTCTGACCCACAGATTAAAAAGTGCCTGAAAAAGGAGTCTTTGAACCACCATTTTAGTTTCACTGGACATTGACTATACCTGTCCTGGGCCACAGCATGAGCCCCAAACCTGCATGACCCCAGATTAAAAAGTGCCGGAAAAAGGAGTCTTTCAACCACCATTTTAGTTGAACTGGACATATACTGTCCCTGTCCTGGGTAGCGCTTGCCCCTCCGTATGAGTGCGGACCAATTGAGCTTCACTTGGAAATACTGGTGGTTAACGCTCCTGTTCCACCAAGGTGCCCTTTTTCTTTGGCATTCTTTTTCTCATTTACTCAACGTGCTGGAGGAAATGGTCTCTGTACTTTGTTCTCTGTCCGTGCTCCATACTCCATGTCCTCTGAATAACCTACATCTGGTCAAGTTTTCCTGTACCTCCCTTGTACAATTCAGAGGAATTTTTTTACCAGCTATTTTGTACATGCAAGTTTTTTAGTAGTTTAATTCTAGAAAACACATTTTGAAAATAGCATGGAATCCCACCATGTCTTTGTTTCTCTTTTTTAATTGTATTAAATGGGTTGTCTCAATACAGGGATTCATAGCTATGTTAAAGATCTTGCAAAAACAAGTCATTTTGCAATATGTGTCCATTAACAGTGTCCTACCTATTCCTGTTTCTGACAGCACCATCACCCTTGAGCCACTCTTGACAATTGTGAAGAACAAATGTCTGTTAGAAACAACATTTTTTTATAATAGGACCTGTAGTATAACTGCATGTCACAGCAAAATGCCCCCAAAAATGTAAAGCATGACCCTTGAGCCACTTTGGACAATTGTGAAGAACAAATGTCTGTTAGAAACAACATTTTTTTATAATAGGACCTGTAGTATTGCTGCATTTTAAAGCAGCATGACCCAAAAAAATTATAAAAATGACTTCTCAGCCACTGTTAAAAAATTGTGAGGGAGAAATGCCACTTAAAAGCCACATTTCTGTTCCAAAGGACCATGATTATTGCTGTATCTCACAGCAACATGACCTCAAAACTATTGACAATGCGAAAACTTCTAAAGATAAAGTGAGTAAATGGAATACGGTGTTGTCATGAAACCTTGCTGTCTTTTACAGTCTCCTCACAGCAAAACCAGCAAAATGAACTGTTGGGAAAAGAGAATAAAAATTGCAGTAAGAAATGATCATTTTAAAAAAAAGTTTTCAAGAGAACCATTTCTGTTTGAAGAGGAATGTGAAATAGACCGGCAACTAATCGGTGACCTCGGCAATTGGGGCCACAACATCAGAGATCCATGCCTCATTCATCTTGATGAAAGGCAAATGATCCACCTATCATTAACCTCTGGCATCTTCCCTTCATCCTTTAAACATGCGACCATCACACCCATCCTTAAGAAACCATCTCTTGACCCCTCTTGTCTGTCCAACTATCGCCCCATCTCACTGCTTCCATTCGCCTCCAAACTCCTCGAACAACACGTCCATCTTCAACTTTCCTCTCATCTATTCACCAACTCTCTCCTTGACCCATTGCAATCTGGCTTCCGACCCCACCACTCTACAGAAACCGCCCTAACCAAAGTCACCAACGACCTAGCAAAGGCCAAAGCCTCACGCCACTACTCTGTGCTTCTCCTCCTAGACCTGTCCTCTGCCTTTGACACTGTCGACCATTCCCTCCTGCTACAAATCCTCTGCTCCCTCGGCATCACGGACTTGGCTCTTTCCTGGATCTCCTCCTACCTCACTGATCGGACTTTCAGCGTCTCTCACTCACGCACCACCTCCTCCCCCCGGCCTCTCTCTGTTGGTGTACCCCAGGGGTCTGTCCTGGGCCCACTACTCTTTTCTATCTACACTAGTGGTCTGGGTCAACTAATAGCATCGCATGGCTTTCAATACCATCTGTATGCTGATGACACCCAACTCTACATCTCCGGCCCAGATGTCACTTCTCTACTCTCCCGGATCCCTGACTGTCTTTCGTCCATATCCTCCTTCTTCTCCTCACGTCTCCTGAAGCTAAACGTGGAGAAAACTGAATTCATCATCTTTCCCATCTAACTCCACCCCTACACCTGATCTCTCTATCACAGTCAATGGCTACACTCTCTCACCAGCTCCACAAGTCCGCTGCCTTGGGATAACCCTTGACTCCAATCTGTCCTTCAAACCACACATCCAAACCCTCACATCCACCTGCCGCCTCCACCTGAAAAATATCTCCCGTATCCGTTCTTTCCTTAACTTCGAAAAGCACAAAATGCTGGTCCATGCCCTCGTTATCTCCCGCCTAGACTACTGCAACATCCTTCTCTGTGGCCTCCCAGCTAGCACCCTCACTCCCCTCCAATCCATCCTTCACTCTGCTGCCCGTCTGATTCACCTCTCTCCTCGCTACTCCTCTGCCTCTCCCCTCTGCCAATCCCTTCACTGGCTTCCCATTGCCCAGCGAATCCAGTTCAAGTTAGCAACCTTGACCTACAAGGCTCTCCATAACCATTCCCCTCCATATATCTCTGCTCTAATCTCCAGATATCTCCCCTCACGCAACCTCCGCTCCTCACAGGACCTTCTTCTCTGCTCTCCCCTTATCAGCTCCTCACACAACCGTCTCCAAGACTTCTCCCGTGCTTCATCCACACTCTGGAACTCACTGCCCCAAAACCTCAGACTCTCCCCCACTCTCACCAGCTTCAAAGGCAACCTGAAAACCCATTTCTTCAGGATTGCCTATAACCAACAATAACCCTGCTGTCACTACACTATCCATAACCATGTCTGCCCCTCACCTTCTGTCTCTTCCCACCTTCCTCATAGACTGTAAGCCCTCACGGGCAGGGACCTCTCTCCTTCTGTACCAGTTGTCAGTTAGTAATTTGTCACCTTTGTACTTGTTTGACCTATGTTATGTATGAAACCTGAATGTACAGCGCTCTGGAACCAAGGGCGCTCAAAAATAAATAATAATAATAATAATAATAATAATTATCTGTGGAAAGCCGGATGCATTTGTCTTTAATGACTCCTCCAGCTGTGCTGAAGGTCCGCTCAGATATGACGCTGGCTGTTGGGCAGGACAACACCTCTATGACGTGGCGAGCGAGCTCGGGCCATTCATCCATTTTGGATACCCAGAAGTCAATTGGATCCAGAACACATGCAAAAACATCGGTGTTGAGACGCAGATAGTCGTGCACCATGATCTTAAGCTGGTCTCTGTGTGTTGGATGTGTGCCCTGCATTGCATGCGTTGGTGAGGTGGTAAATAAAGATTGCCAGAGGTCACCCATTAGGCTTCTGCCACCTTGCCTGCTGCTGCTGCTGCCGCTACGGCTACTTGGCACTCTACTGCTGTCACGTCGCTGATGTTGTTCCACCGTGACATTTGGGGAACGTGAAGCAGACGCAACAGATGTCTCCAGTTGATCAATCAGCAAGGTCTCCATTTCCTGCATTTTACTCTCTATTTGGGTGGGTGGAAGAAAAGTGCTGAGTTTGGTTTTGTACCGGGGATCCAGGAGGGTGGCCACCCAGTAACTGTTGTTCATTTTGATGGCCTTAATGCGAGGATCATGTTGGAGGAAATGGAGCATCAAAGCACTCATGTGAGAGATGGAGCCTTGATTTCCCAAGCCTCTGGGTCGAGGGGCACTAGCAAACTGATCTTCCTCATCTTCCTCCTCCGCCTCAAATTCGCGCCAACCTCTTTCCAATTCAGGGACGTCGGTAACGTCGGTGTCTAGGAATACCTCCTCCTCCTCCTCCTCCGCTTCCTCCGGCACAGCTTCAACACAGCCCTGACTTGCCTGAGATGATGCACCCTGAGAGCTGATGCGCCACCTTGCACTAGCCCTGGACCCCGAACCACTGCCTAATGAAGACCGATGAAATTGTGAAACTGTCGGGCCTTGTGGATTTGACAGAGAGAAAGGCTCCGTGTCCGCATCTGTGTCCATCTCCTCCTCCGTCGCTGGCGGGACCTGTTGTTTCAGAGTGTCCAACGATCGTTCCAGAACTAAGATCACCACAATGCTCATGCTGACAAGGGCATTGTCCGCACTGACCATTTTGGTGGCTTCTTCAAAACCCGCACCACTGCTTGTCAGGCCATGTGTCACTTCGTACTGCGTAATGGCATTGCGCTGCTGCCACAATCGCTGGAGCATGTGGAGGGTGGAATTCCAGCGTGTTGCCACGTCAACAATGAGACGGTTGACGGGGAGGCCGAGCTGATGCTGCAACGCAGCCAGGCGGGACGAAGCAGGGTGCGAACGGCGGAAGTGCGAACTTAGACTTCGAGCCTTCCTCAGCAGGCAGTCCAGACCCGGGTAGCTCTTTAGAAATTTCTGGACGACAAGGTTCATGACATGTGCCAGGCAAGGGATGTGCTCCAGCCTACCGATCTTAAGGGCGGCCAGCAGATTTCGCCCGTTATCGCACACCACCTTGCCTGGCACAAGGTTCTTGGCACCCAGCCAGCGCTCGGTCTCGTTGCGGAGAGCCATCCACAGCTCCTGACCTGTGTGTGGACGGTCTCCAAGACAGATTAATTTCAACACGGCCTGGTTTCTCTGGGCACGTGATGCCACCAGAGGACCTTGGGGGAAAGAACCCTGCACCATCCCTGCGGTTTTGAAGAGCGTATTCAAATTTAACTGCAAAGTAGATCTATCAACAAAGCTGGCCTGCGCCAAAGTGAAAAAACACGTATCTGAAATGTATTTGGATAATAAAAGGTATTTTTGGCACCTTTCAATTCACCTGTGGTGACTTCAAAATTTCTATATTCACTTTTAAGTGCAAGGTGCCTCAATGAACAAGGCTGGCCTGCGCCAAAGTGAAAAAAACACGTATCTGTAATGTATTCGGATAATAAAAGGTATTTTTTGGCACCTATCAATTCACCTGTGGTGACTACAAAATTGCTGTATTCACATTTAAGTGCAAGGTGCCTCAATGAACAAAGCTGTAGTGCACAAAAGTGAAAAAACACGTATCTGTAATGTATTCGGATAATAAAAGGTATTTTTGGCACCTTTCAATTCACCTGTGGTGACTACAAAATTGCTGTATTCACATTTAAGTGCAAGGTGCCTCAATGAACAAAGCTGTAGTGCGCCAAAGTGAAAAAACACGTATCTGTAATGTATTCGCATAATAAAAGGTATTTTTTGGCACCTTTCAATTCACCTGTGGTGACTACAAAATTGCTGTATTCACATTTAAGTGCAAGGTGCCTCAATGAACAAAGCTGTAGTGCGCAAAAGTGAAAAAACACATATCTGTAATGTATTCGGATAATAAAAGGTATTTTTGGCACCTATCAACCTGTGCTGACTACAAAATTGCTGGATTCTAATTTAACTGCAAGGTGGCTATATCAACAAAGCTGGAATGGGCAAAATTGAAAAAGAACACCTCTGAAATGTATACTGATAATAAACGGGGAGTTTTGCACCTAACAAAGAGACCTGCAGTTACTAGAAAAGATGTGTATCCTAATATAAGTTCAGGCGGCCCAATATCCAGGCAATATTTCAATAGAAAACTATTATTAATAAAGCTATTGCAGTGCAATGTCTACACTAAGTCTTGGTGAACTTTATCCAGTATTCTTTATAGAGCTTGTCTGAGTTCGCCCGTGGGCCCCTACCCCCCCCCCCGCATCCCTCCGTGACTTTACGGCGGTAGATGCTCCTTTAAAATTCTCTACCTAACTACATAAAATCTTCCAATCTCTGATCTAACTAAGTTGTAAGGATCACAGCTAACAGTAGAGCTTTCTCTGTGAAGAAATAGAATAATTTCGCTGAGCTGTTTGGACACAGGCAGAGCGCACGTCCTCCTGCTATGAGACGCTGAGAGACACTGATCATGAACAGGAAACGCTGTTCTATGTAAAACGAGGTCATGTGATTTTTCCAGCCAATCGCAACCATACACATCCCAGTCATGACGTCGCACACACATCTCACCCTGCTCTATTCTGTAAGCTGATTTGCTGGCCGCCAAAATGACAGGAAGCGCCGAAATTGGCGCGATATTAATAGATGATGCACAGATTTTAACCTAAATTATCGCATGATCTAAAAATTTCGATCAACATAAAAACTGTGCCGATTTCAACTTTGTCGATAATAATCGCTCAACACTACTGGTAACCTAAATTTTCTGATTGAAAAAATTGTAAATGGAAAATATACTGTAAAGATGAAACAAAATTCAGTTTGACAATTTGAAAAAAGAAGAGGATTTCTGAAAGGGAAATACATTTTCACAGTGTTAGGATTGTGCTGTGCTCACTTCATGCCTTTGACCCTGGGGGCTGTTCAGTGTATACCATGCCTTTCAGCAGGGCAATAGTTAATCTACCTTCAGCACTCACAGCGGACACCCATCCTATTCCCTCGGGGAACCATTTAGCCCTGGCTATAGTTTCTCTCAGGGCCTGAAATTTTGTTGTACTGTGCAGGCTTACTTCCTGCATTGCTTCCCTGGCTTCTGTGTTTGCTCCTGCCTGGACCTGACCTCTGCCTGTTGGCTGAACTTTGTTGCTTCCCATCCCTTGCTGTCCCCTGTCTGCTTTTTGCCCATTTGTTTTTGGATCCTTGTTTTGCCGCTCACATCCTTCACGTCCCCAAGGATATACTCTCCTGTTTTTTATGTTTTTTCTTGGACTTTCTACATGTCTGTATTCATTTGCAATAAAGTCCACTGAAGAAAACATCACATAATCACTATGGATCCACAAATGTAAGGCCTGTCTGGAATTTGACTGCGGACCTGTATAACCTGGCCAAGTTACTTAGGGTGACAGCTGAAGCCTTCAGGATGGTTGCACCAAAATTTTTATCTGCCGATGATCGGAGATGATCGGAGACAGGCAGGAAGGTCAGGGCAGGCGGTTCATGGTCGGAGGACGAGAGCCAAAGACTCGGTACACGGGAATCACAAACGAAGCTAAGGAATGCTTTCTCAGTAGGCATAGAGAGCTGAAGATCCAGCAGGGTCATGTAGACGGTGAAGCCTTTATATAGGACCAGCGGCTGGCAATCCACTGGCAGGCAGGAGGATGCGGAAGAACAGGATCGTGGCTGGTTGAGTACCTGCGCCTCGGGTAACGAGAGTGCCCACGGCCTGATACACGGACCGCGGCACCCTCATCTAAGGCACCGGGGCGCATACTGGGAGATGAATGCGCCTGCAGCCCGACTTGCGGGCTGCAGCGCCATTCGTAACAGCAGGTAAATATAGCTCCCCTCAGTAAGGCAGATATATAGATATATGTCCTCTCAGTCAGGCAGTAATATAGACTTATGTCCCCTCAGTAAGGCAGCTATACAGATATAGGTCCCCTCAGTAAGCTCCTCAGTAAGACATGTATACAGATGTAGGTCCCCTCAGTAAGGCAGGTATATAGATATAGCTCCCCTCAGTCAGGCAGGTATATAGATATAGCTCCTCTCAGCCAGGCAAGTATATAGATTTATGTCCCCTCACACAGGCAGGTATATAGATACAGCTCCCCTCAATCAGGCAGGTATATAGATTTATGGGAAGAGTGGAGGTAAAACCCCCAACAAATAAGGTAGAAGCGTTTTGGGAAATTGTGGGGTATTATTTATCCCCAAATTTGGCGAAATAGCAGTACCTTTGACTTACCTAACAAAGGGAACAAAATCCACCATGATCAAATGGTCCCGAAGGCTGAAGAGGCTTTCCAAAAGCTTAAGTCAGCCCTATGTAGACAGCCGGTTTTAGTAGACCCTGTTTTCTCACGAGAGTTTGTAGTCCAGACGGATGCATCAGAGGTAGGCTTAGGAGCTGTAAAGTCCCAGGTTATAAATGGGGCAGAAAGGAATTATGCAGTTATTGAGAGAGGACACAAGTTTATATTTTTAGTATAGCTGCAATGCAGCTAATCCGGGTCAGTTTTCTTTTGGCGCTGGAGCAGTCAAAGAGCTGGGTGGGATGGCTGCTCCTACATGCCAGGTGAGGGCTACAAGGCCTATTTAAAGTCAGGAGAGTCAGGTGAGGAGTAATAAATACTCCTGTTTATTCATCTGAAAAGACTGCTGCTGGACTATCATTTGAACTGGTCTCCACACTATATATGTTTTAAATTTGTGTTTAGTTGTAAGGGTTCACCCTCAAGCTATTTTAAAAGTAGGGATTTGCAAATTAGCTATCGACTAGATAGCCACTGGTAGATAGCTGTTTCAGGATTCTTTTTAGGGATGAATTAATGGCATATCTCTAGCTAACCAATAGCCTGCTTTGTACTGACAAGGGGCGGGAAACCATTAACCCCTTATTCATGTTTCCCTGCTATTTACTGGGTCGGACAATGACTTATAGGGAACGTGCATTTAGGTTGCACCAAAGAGACATTTTTTATTATTCTATTATTCTAATAACTAATTTGTATAATTTTTCCATGGAGGCATTATTTGTAAGATTGAAAATACCAGCTAGTCTTTTCAATGACAAATCAGTTTCCCCCTCTATTGACTCAACACAACAAGCAAAGTATGGGCAGGCAACCCTTTGCCTGCTATTGTTCCAGTTAAAATGTTTTTTGAAATCTACAGGGACTACTATGGGTCACACAGTGACTACACCAATGCTGGACATCAATAGTCTGTTAAATCTCACATTCTATTTAGTGATAAAAGTATATGCACATAAAATGGTAACACTGCTCCTTATTAGGAGACTCCAAATCAAATGTATGCTTTGAATTATAAGGTAACATAATGTAAAACCTGTGTCAAAGTTTGAAGTTTTTCTTACATAAAGACCACAAAATGCATTGGCATAAAACATATGTTGTATGTAAAATGACAAATAATTAATTCTGCTTTGTTAATTTAAAATAAAGTGATTATGCTACAAATAGAAGGAAATGTAACCTTTAAATGTAACGTGCTATTTAAAGAAAAGTTTGCCTATATCCTGTACGACTGAAGAAAGTCCCTGCTATATAGCGGTGGGATACAGCTTTGCATTTATGTCTGTGCAGTATAGGAGATCGACCCACACATTTTTTTTTAAATGCCACAACTGTCATAAGAGACAAAAGCACAATGTTTCTCTATTACTTAGTGGCTTCCAATATCTGGCAGCTGTTTTTCAGAACTGTACAGATCGAACATTGAAAAGTTGTTGACATTAAAGGGGGAAAAAGTGAAAAAAAAAACCTTCTTGTTTCCTGTATGAACTTTGAAGGTACTGGAAGATGTGAGTAACCGTAACAACAAATCTTGGTATGCCCAAAAGTTAGCGTGTGGTTTGTTATGCTCAGCTTTTTGCACAAGCCTCATGTAAGATCCTTATCAGAATGCAGTTGTGAGAGATATACACATGAAAATAGGATAAAGAACATCAAAACAATTTCATGTGGCTTTTTCACATGCTGTAAATGTGTGAGGTGCTTAACTACCTGTAAAAACATGAAACAAAGAGGTTCTTCTGAACAAAAGAAAAAAGGGCTTCACTGTACAGGGTGAAAAACAAGTTTTATTGTAGTCAACTATTTTTAATTACATAGGTGTGATTGCAATAAAAATTTAGCATTTCTCACTTTACTATAAATTAAACATACTGTATCATCAGTAGCACATGTAAAATTAAAGAAAACAATGACAGCATTGCAATGAAAAGAAATCAATACAGAATGAGGTTTAAAAAAGAAAATCAGTATTTAATGTGCTAAACATGTACCAATAATACTTACAGTAAGGAGTTGTATAACAGACACCTCCTTTAACTTTGCTTAAAGTTTATCCCTTACTTTAATATTTTTCTTTTAAGATGGATTCAGTGTAATAAGTTATTCAATATTCTTGTAGGTCTCAGGGTAAGCACACATGTTTTTGTTTTTTTTTTTTGCTGTATTTAGGTTACATTCTTGAGAAATGGCAGAAAAATTATTGTGATTTTGCCACAACAGTATGTTGGTGTATTTTTTAAAAAGGTCAACAGAACTGCTATATAAGGACTCACCCTAACTAAATAAAAAGCCGGTAGTAGATCTCCAAGAAATTGTAAGGGCATGTCCCCACGGCACAGGTTTTCGGTCGGTTTTTCAGCCGGTTTGCGGTTTCAGACCGCCTGAAAAACCGGCCGAAAATGAGCACAATTGTGCTCTATGGAAAACCCGTGCAGCAGTCCCCACTGCACGGGTTTTCCGTCGGGCGGTTTTTCCGTCCGCGGTCCGGCCGCAAAGCATTGAACATGTTCATTCTTCCGTCGGGTTGTCGTACGGAATATGTGCATGTCAATGTGGAGGGGGAGGGCTTTTCTCCGCTCATCGCGGAGAAAAGCCATCCCCTCCCCCGCGGCCGTGGTGACGGCCGCAAAACAGGACAAATGCCGGCCGTATTTGTCCTGTGCGGTGGGGACGCGCCCTAATTGTTTTGCTCCCGACTCCCGCTATCTGCCCATGATTCCACTGTGTTCCAAATTATTTTGCAAATTTGATGTGTCATAAAGGTTAAGGGGGACATTCATGTAAAGTGGCTCCATCTCAACTTACTTCCTACTAAATAAGTGTAGCATTCGTCAGTATGTTTGAAAGTGTCAAACAGCATCTTATAAATGTGTACCTTTGTGAGACACATTTATGTGCCAAAAAGTGGTGCATAGAGTGTGAATGAGCCAAAATTTGTCTCATCCTCACCACTCTAAAATTGATACTGATTAGTCTGACACTTTTGCACCACATTTTGGCGCGACACATTCATAAATGTGGCATGTCGTACGAATATGGCACGACATGTCACCGTAGAATTGGCGCATACAAAAGTGTCAGGTCTAGTGCAGCAGTATAGATTTTGGCGTACAACCATTCGTACATCTGTCTGACAGGGCTGCAACAGGTTTTTTGGCTCAAAGCAGGCCAGAAAACCAATACATGTGACCCTAAATGTTTTATATTTCAATTAAACTCATGGATGGTCTTGTGTGTCAGGGCGCTTTGGATCACTGAAATCAATCTAAAACACCTGTGAAACACCTGTCTGGTGTGTCCAATTAAATGAAACCTACTTAAGAAGGACATTCCACATTATTAAGCAGTCAAAGGTCCCCTCATTAAAGGGGTTGTCTCCCTACATCAATTCATCTTACCTCAGTCCTGTTTTATTTTTGAATTCAGTTTTACTGCCTTCTACTGACCTGCAGTGATGAGCTCCTGAGGACACCAGGTCTGTAGCTATAGCAACCAGCACTGGCAGCCTATTAGGAGAGACTGAACAGGTCTGTAGCTATAGTGACCTGAGGAGTTGATGCAGCCTATATAAGAGGGGATATGTAACTATGTAACTATGTTACAAACTGTTAATGGACATATATTGCAAAGTGACTTGTTTTTGCAAGATCTTTAACATAAAAAGCAATCCTTGTAGTGAGACAACCCCTTTAAGCCTTTATCTGCATGAACCCACCTATGTTCAGAATAAGCCACAAATATCTTGACAGCATGATGATCAGGTTTAGATTTTTGTGAAATATCTAATGTTTTCATACCGTGTCCAAGGCCTTGCACTATTTGACACTCTTCTTTTCTAGAAACCTGTGGACTGCTTAATAATGTTCAATGTCCTTCTTAAAGGGGTTTTGCCACAATCTCATTTCATACTTCCTGTATCCAGCTCTTCAGCGCTATGTGCTCAGAAGGGGGCATGTGTGATTTGTTTGAATTGCCTATCATGTGACCCAGCAGGATGAAATCACCAGGCCTTTCCTCTCTCTAGTCAAAGAAAGGTCTGTTTATATAAAGAGCTGTGAGTAGTTACACTGTAGCTCAGAGGTAAAACTTTTGCCTCCAGACACAAGGGTCCTCGGTTCAAATCCCTGCAGGAACCAAACCTGTGGATTTTATTTCTCTGTATCAATGCACAGACCTCATTGAGGTTTCTTTTTTTAAATTTATTTGCACTGTTTGACTAAAAACTAAGGAGTACAGAGGACGGGAGTAAAATGACAGCACCTGGGGTTTGAACACAGCTAAAACAAAAACAGTCCAGAATTTTTAATAATGATGAATGGGGAAAATGTTTATTATTTAATTTACAAACTTCCCACATCAATTTTACTTCGTGGCAAAACCCCTTTAAGGATGCTTTCACACAGTGCGTTTTTGGTGCGTTTTTTGTGCAGGAAGGCACAGCAATTAATGCTGTACATTGCTGCACAAAAAACCCAGCAAAAATCGTGGTAAAAATTGCGATTTCACCGCGATGTTACCGCGATTTTTGTGCAGCAATGTACAGCATTAATTGCTGTGCCTTCTTGCACAAAAACGCATAAAAAAATGCACCAAAAATGCGCTGTGTGTAAGCACCCTAAGTAGGTTTCCTTTAATGGGAGGTATATTACCAGGCAGGTGTATTAGAGGTGTTTTAGATTGATTTCATTGATCCAAAGACCCATGCAACACCATACCATAAATGAGTTTAATTGAAACACAAAAAATGTATCTTTATGACACTCAAATTTGCATAATAAATTGAAACACGGTGTATTCATATAATGAGAAAGGGTGTATAAGGGATTGCACCTCCTAGCTGTCAAGTACTCTAGGGGAATTGAATGTTAAATTGCAAACAAAAAAAAGTTTTAAAGTATAAAAAAATTAAAATATTAAATGTTCAAATGACCTCCCATTTTGCCATTTTCCAAATAAAAGAATAATGATATAATAATAATATATATAATAATTATAATAATATAATAATAAATAGTTACACATAAATGACCCATAAAAGTCTTATCTATTGAAATACAACATCATTTATCCTGTATGCTGAACACCATAAAACAGGGGTGTCAAACTCAAATACACAGTGGGCCAAAATTGAAAACTTGGAGAAAGTCATGGGCCAACCTTGTGTTTCTCCCTGGGAGCTCTATTTATCTTATCAGTCCTCCCTCTGTTTGAGCTGTTTCTCCTGCCATCAGGGACCCTCTCTGCTCTATGCAGAGAGTAGGGTCTGAGTGAGAACGATGTAATGACAGCTCCTGGCTTCTTCTTTCCCCATAAACATGGTGCAGGTAAATTTTTCACCCCATTTAGAAATTCCTTTTAGTCTCCCAGTACAATATATGGTATGGTTGATGGCACCATTAAAAATTACATCTTTTCCAGCAAAACAAGCCCTCATATCTCTACGAAGATTGAAAAATAAAAAAGGCACGGCTTTTGGAAGGCTGGGGTTAAAAACTGAAGAGCTATGTTATTATGAGCACGTTTGCTATATTTTTTTTAATGAGTTGTTAAACTTTACTCAATGTGCTCAATTAAAGACATGATCACAGCAGTTTGTGTTGTATCTGTTTAGTTAGGTGTTTGTCTATAATTGTGTTTAGAACAATTAAACCACATCAATACAGAAATCCAAGTGAAGGGTGCACACATTTTTCTTGCAACTGTAAAGCATGCAATGTGGGTAGTATTTTGTCTTAAATTCTTTTACTATTACACGGTTCTACAAAAAAATTTTTTACAGGTGCCAAGGTTTTTTGAATGGATTTAGGGTATTTTGAATTAAATATTTCCATTTCTTTTGCTGAATTGTTTCTAGTTTGTTGAAATGGACATTCATGAAAATAATCTATTACCCCAATGCGAATTGTGTGTACTAACAAATGCAATAGCTTTTGATCTGTCCTTTGACTCTTTGGCCGTGTTCACACGGCTTATTCCCGACGGATTTGTGAGCCGGATTGCACTCACAAATCCGCTGTGAATAAGGGGCGGGACGGGGGCGGGGCCGGAGCGCGGCGGGGGCGCCGCTCCCCGGCCCCATAGACAATGCATTGTTTATGGCGCGTCCGCGCCGTAAATAATGTGCATGTCACTTTCTCCCCCCGCGGCGGATTCGCCGAGCGGGGAGGAGCGACGGAATCCACTGTTCTCTATGAGAGCAGTGGATTACCGTAATTACTCCGACGGATTGGCGCCGTACTGCAGCGCAAATCCGGCGCGCAGTACGGCGCCAAAACGCGGCAAAATAAGCCGTGTGAACGAGGCCTTTAACAGTGTGTTAGAGAATCAAATATCACATATAATTATTTTGTTTTACAATTTGTAGGTCTACAATGCTATAAATGCGAATTTTTGAAGCCAGAATTCAGCTGTGAGTTTGCATAGGAAAAATATAAGCTATAGTAAAAGTTTGTCAACCCAGTTTTGGTTTATACCCAAAAAGTTTTGTCTTAATAAGTATATAAATATATACAAAAATTATGACTTTATAAAGAAAAGCCTGCATCAACAATATTGATGTGTTCTACTACATCTGGGGAGAGTACATAGTTGAAAAACAAAGCATATACTGGCTTATTTTGGAGCACAGCTTGGTGACCAGGATAATTCTTGGGCTCCACATATGGTTTGCAAAACATTTGTGGAGCATCTACAACAGTGGACACATGGTGAAAGAAAAAGTTTAAACTTTGGTGTGCCAATGGTACGAAGAGAACCAAAAAAACACCATGATGATTGTTATTTTAGTGTTGTAAATAACAGAGGCTTTAATTATTACAAGAAAGCTCGGTGGGATTATCCTGATTTGAAATCAGCAAGATGACCTATTCCACATGGCAATGATATTCCCATACCAGTGTTTACCAGACTACCAAACCAGCCTCTGTCAGACTCTGAAGAGATCCAGGGATTGAAGTGTATGACAGATAGTAGCAGTGGAAAAAGCCAAAAAGAACTCAATGACCTGATTCAAGACTTAAATCTGTCTAAGCAAACATCTGAACTTTTAGCGCCCACTTTTATAAAGGCAGAAGTTAAAATTACAACCTGTCAGACAATAGAAGAGATGCTTCTCCCATATTTCAACCAAGAGGAAAAACTTGTATACTGCAATAATATCCCAGGAATTGTACGTGAAATGGGACTAACAGAATATCACCCAGAAGACTGGTGGCTTTTATAGACAAAATAAATGTGTTCTCTTAAACAATGTTAACTGTTATATGTCTCTTCTAACTGCTCACTCAACAAAACGTCTTACTTCTTACTTGGACAGCAATTTGGGTAAACAAAATATCCGTGCTTCATGTGTCTCTGGGATAGCAGAGCGAAGCAAGATCTTTGGACAAAAGTGTCACGGCTTACAAAGGAAGAAATGATTGTTGGCACTGTTAATATCATTAACAAGCCACTGGGGGACAATAACAAAATCATTCTCCCACCGCTTCGCATTAAAAGAACTACCCTAAAAATATATATTATTATCCGGGACTATGAAAATGAATAATAGACATGCATTGGACAACCAAAAACTACTACTGCAACAACCAAAAAATAAATCCAACACAAAAATGTGAAAAATAAATTTTACATGATTAAAAAAAATAGAAAAACACAAAGATAATGCAAACAAAAAATCCAAATCAAACCTACTACACTGCACCCCGAAAAAACACTGGAATAAATGCTGTAAAAAATATGAAAAAATTCAATATGTATATCAAATTATATAAATAGCACTTAAGCAAGATGTATCCAGTGAGTCAAGAAAAGAGGTGACCACTAGACCCCTGTGCGACCCCGACACACATTTCACTGACACTTCTTCAAGGGGAGTGGGCTGAGTGAGATAAGGTAGGGTATATATAGAGATAAACAATAATCAGGTGGTAGGATCAAGACCGGAGGTGCTTTTTGGAAAGCATCTTGCGTTCCAATAACCGGAAATGATGAAAAACACGTTCCCCAGTAATGAAAAACACAAGAATAATTCATACACATATACCTATAAAGAGATGCAAGGAGCTTATTATAGAGCCACATCCATGAAAAGAAAGGATATTTTCAAGAAAAAGATTCACACGCAGGAAGAGATTCATTACTACTTATAATCATGGATGGCAATGTATAAGGAATTCATTGAGGAAATACTGGGATATTCTTTGTAGTGATGAGGGATTACATGAATGTTTACCTATTGAACCATCTATAACATATAGGCGAATTTAAAAGATCTACTGGTTCATAGTTTTCATAGAGGTAATCAATCACAGATATTCAACACCAAAGGTCCCAAATGGGGTTGTAAACCATGTGGGAAATGTGTGGCACGTCCGAATATAATGATGATGGATACATTTCAGGATTCCAAGAAGACCAAGGAGTTTAAAATAACCTAGCCCATTTCATGCAACACAATAGGCGTGATTTAATTTGCTACATGTCCCTGCAACCTCATTTATGTTGGTCTCGCTACCAGAGAATTAAAATGCAGGGTTTGTGAGCATGTCCTGAGAATAACAGCGGCAAGAAACGAGGATGACGTGTTGAGTCTCAAACCAATTCCCAAGCATTTTAAATTGGTCCACAATTGTGATGCAACACTTTTGAAAGTATGGGGAATTGACAGAGTTATCATTTCTCCACAGGGAGGTTATTGGAAGAATAGATTGGCTCAAAAAGAATCTAAATAGATTTATATTTTAAATACAATTTCACCTCATGGTCTCAATGAACATTTGAGTGTTGTAACTTTTCTAAAATAAATAGTTGTTGTTTTGTTTTTCTCTGGATCAGTATCCTCTGTATATTCATTGTTTTATTTATTTTAATTGTTGGGTTATTTTTTATTTTTAGATTTATTTTTATTTTTTTGTTTTAATCAATTTTATTTTTTGGTTATATTTGGTTTGGTAGGGTTGGCTATGGGTCATAATTACTTGAATGGTGTATACATCAATGATATTGTTTTCTTATGGTATTTTTATTTTTCGGACTGCTTCCTGCAATTTTCTTCATCAATTTTCCGGTGGTTTTTATGGATGGATTACATTTATTCTTTTTCAATTGACAATTTTTTATTTGTTTGTATACAATCATAGTATTTTTGGGGTATTTTTCATATACAGTACAGTGTGATTATACTTTGTACTTTAGGTATTGTAATTTTATCATGCATCTGTTGTATACAATACATCTTTTTCCCTTCATTTACATATCTTAATCATTTTCATAAAGTATGTTTTTATCTAGCACACTTGCACTTTATATTCACCTATACTTATTAACTTTGGATTGGTTTAATTTTGCATTTTGTTTTGCACATAATCATGCATTAATATTAGGTACTTATATTCATTTATATTCTATTGACATTACACTTTGGCATAAATTAATTTTTATTTTTTTTTTACATTGGGTTAGTGGCACTTTATTATGGTTTTTAATATTTCCACTTAAGTGCATTGTACATTTTATTATTTAACTATCAACTTTTGGTTAGTATTGTTTTACACTATTTTGCACAGAATCATGGTTTTTACATTAGGATTCTAATCATGCATATTTAATCGAGATTATATTTTTTCATTAACTAAAAAATGCTTTTTTTCTTCACAGTCTTCACATTGCCATCCATTCTCACTATTTGCACATTCACTTTAGCCATAATAAATGTCCTATCATCATTATGTAATTCACATACTGGTTTTATTTAGTATTTTTCATTCAGGTACACATTAATATGCATGCACTTTGTCCTTATAGGTTGTCTCATTCACTTCATTGTTACTGTCACTACGTCAAGCTTCCACTTTCACTTCACTTGTTGTACTTCACATTATATATGTTGAGTGGTCACATACTCATTTGTTTGTTCTGTGTTTCGTCGTGTGTATAGGGGCCGTCTTTGTCCGATGTCTCTGTGTGTAATTGGCGCCTCATTCAGCCTATCTGCGCTACCCATCTGTGACGTATTTCCGGTACCAGAATTAACAGTGGAACGCAAGGTGCATTCCATGAGCGTTTTACTCATTTTATATGATTTTTCGGGACTTCATTGTTTGGCTTGCTGTTTGTATATGTATGGAAACATGTATTTCATTTATATGTATATGTGTATGAATTATTATTGTGTTTTTCATTACTGGGGAACATGTTTTCATCCACTTCCGGTTATTGGAATGCAAAATACGTTCTAAAAAGCACTTCCGGTCTTGATCCTACCACCTGATCATTATTTTTCTCTATATATACCCTACCTTACCTCACTCAACCCACTTCCCTTGAAGAAGAGTCAGCGAAATGCTTGTTGGGGTCGAACAGGGGTCTAGTGGTTACCTCTTTTCTTGATTCACTGGATACATCTTTGTCAAGTATTATTTATATAATTTGATATACATATTGATTTTGTGTCATATTTTTTACATCATTCATTCCAGTGTTTGTTTTTTCATTCCCGTGACCCTAGACCCTTGTACTTTGTTTGTTTCTGAGTGCGGTGTTCTGGGTTTGACTTGGACTTTTTGTTTGCATTATTTTGTGTTTTTCTATTTTTTAAACATATGAAATAAATTTATTATTTACATTTTTGTGTTGGATTTATTCGTATTAAACTAGGATTGATGAATTGATGAAGCGATTTGTTAGGGCTTTGGACAAAATGGGTAATTGCCTCAAATACATTTGTAGATCATTCCCTGGACTAAACTTGGAAAAACTAAAAGCTGGGATCGTTGAATGTCCTCATATTCGTAAACTCATGAATGATTCCAATTTTACCAAATGCATGAATGATACTAAGACTTCAGGCTAGAGGAGTTTTGTTTCTGTTGTAAAGAATTACGTGGGTAATCACAGAGCAGATAATTATGAAGAATTGGTGCAAGATCTGCTTACTAACTTCAGAAATTTGGAAGTGAACGCGAGCATAAAGATCTTCATAGCCATCTAAAAAGATAACTGTAGAGACCAGCGAGGGACAAGGTGAGAGGCTCCACCAGGATATGAAGGTGATGGAGGAGAGATGTCAAGGCAGATGAGACATACACATGATGGCAGACCACTGTTGGAGTCTCCAACATGATTAGGCTGATGACACGGAAAAGAAAATCACAGAAATAGTGTTTGAGGCATTGACATTAACAACAATTAATATCTAATTAATATTGTATTAATTTATCAAATCATACATAACTTTTAGATATTTAATTTTTTTGTATGATGTAAGACTGTTAACTTACTATTTGTAACTAAAATAATAAAATTCTTGCAATTCTGAATGCTGTTAAATATTAACTATTAAATATCTCAGAAACCAGAGCAAATCTGGCAAAACCAAAGTCAAATTCTTAATCAGCAGTTCATCACCATTAACTTAATATAAAACCATTCAGACATCGTTGGCACTAAAATCACTTTATAGTTATAAGCAGTGATAGGCTGTTCGTTTTACAATTACAGCACTTTTTATTTAATCCATAAATAGGACCTGAATGAAGCCAGGTTATCAAGCATTTTAGAATATTTGACAATAATTTAGAAACATGGGCATAACTATATCCATTGCTGCCATAGCAAGTGCTGTGAGGCCCAGATTTTGAGAGGGTCAACTCATTTTTTTTTACGGAATAACAAGTTGGTGGCTTTCTGTTATCTGGAACTAAAACGTGAATTCCTTAATATATGGCGCTCTTATTTATACCTTTAATTTTTGCTGTTTCAGTTTTCTAACATTAGTTGGTGGGTCCCATCTTATTTTGCTATAAGGTCCTAAGAATTCTAGTTATGTCCCTAGTTAGAAGTAACTAGTTATTATGGATGATGTAGATTCTCCAGTGACTAAATACTGTTTGTTGATAATAAGGGGTAAGACTGCTTTCTGCTCCTGATTTATATAAATACATGACTGGTCTTATAATTTTGGACCCTCCAAGCACTCAAGCTTTGATTTCTAAAGTGTCACCCTACTTTCTAAAGCACAGTTTAGTATACACCATTTAGCTATAACATTAAAATCACTTGCCTAACATTTTGTAAATACCCTTTGTCCGCCGAATCAATACTCTTTTTCCAGAAAACTACCCAGACGCTTGATAGGGTTGAGTTCTGGGGAATTTGGAGGTCAAGTTAATACCTTGAACTCTTTGTTACGTTCCTGAACATTTTTTGCAGTGTAGCAGGGTATATTATCCTGTTGTACTTGGTCCCTAACAATGTTTAGGCAGGTGCAACATGTCAAAGTAACATACAAATTAATTCCAGAACGTAAGGTTCCCCAGCAGAACAATTACCTAAGTAACACATTGCCCCTGCCGACTTATCTTCTTCCCATGTACATCGTGATGCTAAATAAGTGATGCATATACAGCTGGTAATTCACATAATGTTAAAAATAAATACATTTAAAAATAAATATATACTCTGACCAGTTTGCAGATATGCAGGCATTACCTTTTTCAGAAACCTGTTACAATAGTTCTTTCTGTTTCATTGGGCAATATGGACCAGCCTTTATCCCCCTTCCATGAGCATTAATGGGCCTTGTGTGTCCATGATCCAGATGTTGGTTCACCATTGTCCTTATTTGGACCACTTTTCATAGGTACTAACCAAAGTCATTCAGAGTGGTAGGCCATTTTTCCTGCTACAAACACATCAACTTCAGGAACATACTGTTCACTCGGGGTGACATGTATGAATGGGGCTAAAGTTTTCTGGAGTCAAAAGGCTGTCGTAGCCCTGTTCTGTAGATGTATGAACAGTTTCACCCTAATCTTTGGCGTGGTAAGCGCCTGCGCAAAACTTTGTAATATACCAGAGAATTAGGGCGTTCTGGGGGCGTGTCGCATCACATTTGTAGAATTAGACACATTTATAAATGTTTGACGCCAAACCTAGGTGATAATAAATGTTTTTCACCACCTGCCAGTGGTTTTAATGTTATTGCTGATCAATGTATATGGTACTATTCTACTGCATATACTGATGATGATTGGATGATGCCGCCGAGTCAGTTTTAGTGGATAGTTGTTCTAAAATGGGGTTCGGCTTTCAGGTAGTTGACTAACTACAGATAGTTTGGCCACCATATCTTTTACTATTGTGTTAATCCAACTAATTGCTCTTATTTCTCTTTTTTGTTGACCTATTATTTTACTGAGCATAATGTCTTTTGCTAATAATATTTCCCTTCACATGATGGGTCCAAAGAATGAGAGCCATAGTCTTGTAATCTGGGCCTCCAAAGAATTTTCAGTTTTAATCTCTTCTGGTACAGATTTGTTTGTTCTTCTAGCCATCGATGGCACACGTAGGACTCTTCTCCAGAACTTTAATTCAAAGGAATGAATTTTCTTTTTGTCTTGTTTCCTTACTTTCCAACTGTCACAACCATATGACATTATTGAAAATACCATAGTTCGTACAAATTGGAGTTTTGTAGTTAAAGGGGTTTTGCCGTAATGTAATATTGATGTGGGATCCTCCAAAATGGGTATTTAATCACTTTTCTAAATATATGTGATTACAAAAAGTGAAGCCTGTGAGAGCTACAGCATTGCTCAGTCCCCCTTAGTTTCCTGAAAATTTACATTAGACACAACCAGGAGCTGACAGGGAACTGATCTGGCAGCGCTTGCGTGTTTGCACTTCTTATCTGATGACAGGGAACATGAAGGAGCTTGCAAGGGGCTGGGGAGAAAGTGCAGTGTATGAGTCTGTCTGCTGTATAGAGAATCAACTGTTGTAATGTTATTATTTGAGTAAACTTTTGAGACGCTCCCTGCTTCCTCGCTCTCTGCTCACCCCCTCCCTCTCACCACTGCAGCCTCATGACTCAGCATGCTTTGTTTATATTCTCCCCTGAGCTGAAAAGGAGGTGAGTAACTCCCTTCGTGGCAAAACCCCTTTAAGGAAACATCTCTGCATTTGTAGCATCTGTCCAAGTCCTTTGTGGCTGTTCTCCCAAGAGCAATTCATTGTTGTATCTCCTGACTGCTTGTCCTTTTGGTATTATTAATCCAAGTAAAATGAAGCTTCTACCACATCTATTTCTTCTCCATTAAGTGTGAAATTTAACATTTTACTAGTTGTCATGATCTTTATCTTTTTCACGTTAAGGTACAACCCAAATTTATGGCTATATTATTTTATCTTTGTAAGCAGTTATTTCAAATCCTCTTCACTTTTGTCCAGAAATGTGTAATGCATAATATCAGGTCACTTTTAAATTTAAAATATACATTTTATAGTAGGCCTAACCTTTTATATCACTAAGGAATGCATAATAAAGGCGGCAAAAGAGTAAGAACATATCATATCAATGTAATTTTACAGAATGTACACAAAAACCTGCTCATACTGTATACTAGACTGCCGTGGATACTTGGATGTTAGACCCAGTTTGAAGCTGGCTATTTATAATGATCAGATGTTTGTCGAAACAGGCATAACATTAGCCTTTAAAATGAATACAATACACAGTAATGAACATTCAGTTCTCTTTGATAAAATAGTTTCTGATATTAGGCTAATCCATTCATTACAAACCCTTGCAGCCAATTTTATACTGTGATAACTATAATGATATGCCCAACAAGTCTCAAAATATAATAGGACCAGGTGTTCAATTGCTCTTTGAAGGCTGTGAATGTTAATACAGACTAAAAGACTGGACTTAACTTCACAGGAGAATAAAAGTCTCATTAACGTGAAAGATCAGCTAGTTTAAATGGTTTTCAATGGTTTTTATGTATTCAATCACTACATAGGATTTATGCTGTATTTGGTTCATCAGTACTATAAAGGGACAAGAAATACATTTCACTTACAAGAAAAATAGCGACAATACTTAGCATAGCCGCTACTAGAAGTGTGGTGTGTGCTACTACAAGAACATGTAAACAATGAAGTGGGCTTGAGCATACAGCAGGGAGGCTAAGAGGTGGATGGAAACATTGGACAACTGGACTACCCCACTGATCTAATTATAATTGTCTATTATGTAAGTGTATTGCGGTTGATATGTCACTTATGCCACATGATGAACACTGTTTAAAATAAAAAATAGCAACAGAATTGTACAGGATTTTTTCTTGGGACAGGTTAGCTGGTTGACTACCCGAGGTGCTAGATGCATTTCAAGGGCAGAGGAGGGGGCTGCAATACTGATCTATATGTGAGGAGGAGGCCAGAGCAGCAGTGTATATGTGAGGAGGGGCCAGAGCAGCAGTCTATATGTGAGGAGGGGGCCAGAGCAGCAGTCTATATGTGACATGTACATGGGGTACTATTTAGGCATTATTATTGTCTGCAGAACAATTTCAGGGATTATCTGTTTGGCCTTATTTTTTGGGGCACACTATTCAGCACTAATATTTTTATCTGAAGTACAGTGGATACAGTTATGTGGCAGGAACAGCACTGAAGATAACAGTCGGATAGGAAGGATAGATTTTTGTGGAGATGAAGAATAGGTTGGGAGGATGCTTGAAAACATGTTCATGTGGTGGTCTGGACTGGGTAGAGAATCAAGGAGAAGATTAATGCCAAGTCAGAGACAACGTCACCTGTGATTCAACATTTTCCCATTACTTTGTGTTGAAAAAAAATTGTCCCTAAATACATATAATTGTTTTTATCATGTTTAATTCATTATATTGATGTAATGAACAATGTTCTCATAATAATAATAATAATAATAATCTTTATATAGCACCAACATTTTCTGCAGCACTTTACAGTTTAGAGGGTATACATACAGACATTACACATTAAAAGAACTTACAAGTGAGACACAAGGTGTGAGGACCCTGCTCGTGAGAGCTTACAATCTATGATAAAAACTTAAGCTCATCCTCCAAGAATAAACTCATAACTCATTTCATATAAAAATAAGTTGTGACTCTTAGACTATGGAAACCAAATAGATAATTCTTTTAATAAAACCAGTTACTTTGTTATACAAAAGTAATAAAAGACACAAAAAAAACTTATAGAACTTAAAATTATAATTGTTTATTATGTAAGTGTATTGTGGTTGATATGTCACTTATGCCACATGATGAACACTGTTTAAAATAAAAAAAGGGACAGAATTGTAGTTTTTGTTTATCACCTCTCATACAAAAGTTGTCTGTCATAATCATTACTGTCATAATCATGTCATAATCTTATTGATGCATAGAGTAACACCGTAAAGAAGAAATCAAAACAATTGTTTCTTTTCTATTCCCACCCAAAATAATTATTTAAAGTTAGGGCTCCTGAAAGGTAGGAATTAATAGTACAAAAAATTCATGATGCCCAAAAAGCCAAGATAGGTTATTGAATAAGGCCTATGGCTGATAATTTTACAGCTAATTTTTCCCAACAGTACACTCTTGAGAAGCACATTTCCATAGATGAGTTCCTGATACATTGTTTAAAGATAGTTATGTTTGGGGGTCTTTTTCTCCACTGGCACCACATATTGCACATAGCGTATGGCACATTTGTGGAAAAATTCCAGTTTTCACTCTGAAAAATCTATTGTAAACTAGCTTCTAGCAAACACCTATGGGGTTAAAATGCTTACGGCACTGCTAGTTGAATTTCTTGAAGGGTTTGTTATCCAAAAATGGGTCACTTCTTGGTTTCCTCAGTATTAGTGACTCAGAGGATCTGCAATTGTGATATGTTATCCATTTGTTTTGGGGATTTTTCTTATAGTTGGCACATATAGGCCGCTGCAAATCTGAAAAACATCCCAAGCAAGGAGGTCTCAAAATGCTTCTTTATTTCTGGAGCCTGTGTTTGAATCAAGTAACATACCAAAGCCTCATATAGGATATTTCTTCAAAAAACTACAGAACAAGAGTAATAAAAATGAACGTGTGTTTCTCTTTAATCAAGCACTGCACAAAAGAAAAGAATTGGATTTAAATTATCTACAAAAATTATGTTTTTTTTATTTCACCTTTGCTATTATTGTCGTGAAACAGCTAAAGGGTTAACAATCTTCCTAAAACAGGTACACTTGAGGTTTCTAATCTGTCTTATATTCAAAGCTAAAGCACGTCCCTAACAAAAATGTTTTCTTAAAAATTTAAAAAATGCTACTAAATTTATATGCTATAAACATATCCATTTTAGAAGCAGAGGATTTCAAATTAAGAAAACTTCCAATTTTTGCTAATTTTCTGTAGGTTTCTGCCTAGATATCTAAATAGATAAGGTTCCATCTCTGACAGCACAAAAGAGTCTCCCCTTTTTGTAGCCAATTCACCCTCTTTTTCTTACCACCCTTGAAACAGCAACTTACTGAATGAGCCCCCATAAAAGAACATTTGTACTTCGATTTGAACTCTGCTGCACACTTGCAACCTCCTTTTTTATAAAGGAAGCACTGACCTTTTTTGTACATTTACGGAGTGTCCTAAAGGTCCTTAACCTGCAGTGTCCTTTGAAAAAGGCTGCTCCGTTTGATCCACCTTTATGGCAGTGTCACCTGCATCCAAATCCCAATGTACCTTATACTCCCACCAAATTCTCCCCCTGAAAACTGCTTTGTGTCTGTTTCCTTCTTATCTACAGCCAGTGTGAACAGCCCCCCTTGGATTTTGTCCTTCCATTTCAATGCCCTGATCTGCATACTACCACTTTCTTTTTGCTGCCATCTTTGACATCAAGAAAAGAATAGGGGAGAGTAAAGATTATATCAAGTCAGGTGTTGTAATTTTACCACCAACGCCTTAGTCTTACAAAACTCTAATGGAGTAAAATGTAAAAAGCCGGTTTATCCGACCGGTATGTGTCAGGTTCTTTTGCCGTGTGCAAGGCTGTTGGAGGACGGCTTCTCTTCGCTATTAGCGGAGAAAATCCCTCCCCCTTCACATTCACATGCTCATATTCCGTCCGAAAACCGAACGGAAGAATGAATAAGCACAATGTTTTTCGGGCCGCCGGCGGTTTGACAAACCGCCTGGCGGAAAACCCTTGCAGTGGGGTCTGCGTCATGGGTTTTCCATAGACGCCCCATGTAAAAGTTTGCGGCTGGTGCCGTGGGGACATGGCCTAAAACTATGTAACTCTGGGGTCAGCATCTACCTTACGTATACTATGCTAAGCTTAGACAGGGTAACATAGGAGACCTGACAGATTTTACGGTCCACATCGCCAAACCAGGATCAGTGTCATAGGCAAAGGAAAAGATAGCTATAAAAAGTCTTGCTGGAAGAATTTACTGCCCCAACTTGCTAGGTAAGGTTTGGCTTTCACTACTGGGATACTTTAAAGTGGTTTTCTCACTTCAATGATTAGCTTTCATCATGAAGGGAAAGGTTAATAAAGACTATTACCAAATACATTGTTGTTCTGATTTTGCTTTGTTCAGGAGCTAAAAAAGATTTTGTCTACTGTTGGTGTACACAAGTTTCTCTAGGTTACTTACCACCTCTCTCTGCTCTCTTTCTTATCTGATTGATTCCAGCTGCTCAGTCAGTCAGTTACATCATGATCAGTCACTCCCTGCTGAGTCTTATCTCTGGCACAGAAATTTGTTTACCAAAGTTAATGACCAGTTTTAAGCCTTAGAAATCTGTAGCTTTGTGCACTATAGATTAGAAATCTCCTGCAGCCATGACACTGTTACAGTAATAGCTAGGAAAAGCAGAGCTGATATGCCAATCACTGCTGTAGAACCATCCACAGATTAATCAGGAAGTGTGAGTCAGAAGCTGCCAGTGTCTCTGTGAAACAGCATAGAGAGGCAACCTCTTTAAAGGGGTAGTCACACTTTTGTAGGGACAGGTAATTGAAAACTTTTTCTAAATACATTGCTCTGTTGATTTTCTTGGTCAGGAGAAAATCTACTCTTAGGGCCACAAGTATGAAAACTGTCAAGGTCTAAAACTCACTTTGTTGCCCATAGCAACCAATCAGAGTGCCACTTTCATTTTTCCAGAGCACTATATGAAATGAAAGAGACGCTCTGATTGGTTGCTATGGGCAACAAAGGGAGTTTTAGACCTAGACAGTTTTCATACTTGTGGCCCTTAGAGAACACAGGTACCTCTGGTTACCGACCATCTCTCCTCTCTCTCTTATATCTCATTTCTCTAAGTTGCCATCAGTCATTCACTTCAACCATGATGAGTCACTGTACTAAATGCTGGGAGAGGTGATACTGGAGAAGGGCAATTGATACTTAATTTGGGGAAAAAGATGCTGGAGGGTATATTATACTGTGAAGAGAGAGGGACAATACCTGGGGGACAGAAAGGAGTGATGATGTTTGGGAGTGGGGAGAATTGATACCTTGGAGAGAGGGGGAGGGAATACTTAGACACTTAAGGGATAGTTTTTATATCTTGATAAAGGTTATACCTAGATAAAAAAAAAAAAGAGCTATGGTACCTGCGAGGGGATTAGAGCTGGAGGAGGGAAGGTAGATAACTCAGGAAAGGAGGAAGAGATGATACCAGGGACAAGCAAGGGAGATAATCCTATTAGAAGGAGAGAAGAGAAGACAATATGGAGAGGATAACTATTTTTAGATGACTTTAAAAAGAGGGAAAAGGGATCCTTAGATTTTGACGAGGGATGGGAACAACATCTTCATTCACCAGGTTAGGAAAAAGTAGGCAACAGATAGAAGACAGTATAACTACAGGTAGTGGCATAACTAATCATGTGGCCCTGCAGAAAAATTAGATTGGCCCCCACCACCAAAAACAGGAATCTGAAACAGCAGCAGAAGTAGCAATAAAAAGGTATAAATAACAGGAGAATGTATCAGACAATTCACATAGTAATGCTAGGTAGCAAAAAGACACCCTCTTATTATTCCTCCCCCGCCCCCCCCCCCAAAAAAAAAAAAAAAAAGAGTACACTGTTCTTGTGCTATGCCCCTGACGGCAGTCACGAGTATATCTAAATGGTCATAGGCCATGGTGCAAAACTTCAGCTCTTCATTGCTGTGGACCACTTCTTTTTAATAACATGTACCCAGTTTGGTGTGATGCTTGTCTGCAAAGTGGTGTGCCATGGGAAATGACAATGCATTTGAAAAGTCTTCAGACCCTGTCACATTTTTCACATTTTGTTATGTTGAGGTCATGTGTTAAAATAAAAAAAAAAGGTTTTACCAATTATTATGCATTCAATAAGCCATAATGATGAAGTGAAAACAGAATTTTAGGGATTTTTGTAAATTTATTAAAAATAAAAAACGTTATTTTTGCATAGACATAAGAATTTAGACGTTTTGCTATGACACTTGAAATTTAGCTCTGGTTGCCTCCCATTTCTTTAAATAATCTTTGAAATGTTTGTATACCTTGAGGGATGGTCCACCTGCAGTACATTCACTTGATTAGATATGAATATGATATCTCACAGCATATCAGAGCAAAAACCAAATGATGAGGAGGCGAGAACTGCATGGAGAACTCAGAGATAAAATTATATGGAAGTGTGGATCTTGAGGATGGTAGAAATAAAGTTCCTGCTACACAGAAAGTTCCCAAGAGCACAGTGACCTTCAGAAGTCATAACTGAAAGAAGCTTGAAACAACCAGGACTCTACTTAGAGCTGACTGTTCCACCAAACTAGCCAGCCAGTATCGCTCTGCTCTGTACTGAAGAGGGACAAAAATCCCGAAACAGCGTTGTCGGCAGATGAGAGATACTGGCTTGGCTAAAATCCTTTTTGCCTTGTGATAAGCAGATGCTAAGTAGAGGGCGAAAAGGCAAAACAAACTTTACAAGCCGTTCGCTCGATGCTCTCCTTAAGGAGCGATCTTTCCTTCCTGAGCCACTCAATGCCTCCCACACAGCCAGCCAGTATCGCTCTGCTCTGCTCTGCACTGAAGAGGGACAAAATTCCCGAAACAGTGTTGTCTGCAGATGAGAGATACTGGCTTGGCTAAACTCCTTTTTGCTTTCTCAAGACTAGGTGGGTCAAAAGCAAATTGAGGATTTGTTACATCCAACAGAGGGCGCTGTGAGCGTCTCAGCCCCTATCCCATAACGCCTTGTGATATGCAGATGCTAAGTAGAGGGCAAAAAGGCAAAACAAACTCTACAAGCCGTTCGTTCGGTGCTCTCCTTAAGGAGAGATCTTCCCTTCCTGAGCTACTCGATGCCTCCCACACAGCCAGCCAGTATCGCTCTGCTCTGCACTGAAGAGGGACAAAAATCCCGAAACAGTGTTGTCTGCAGATGAGAGATACTGGCGTGGCTAAAATCCTTTTTGCTTTCTCAAGACTCGGTGGGTCAAAAGCAAATTGAGGATTTGTTACATCCAAAAGAGGGCGCTGTGGGCGTCTCAGCCCCTTTCCCATAATGCCTTGTGATATGCAGTTGCTAAGTAGAGGGTGAAAAGGCAAAACAAACTCTACAAGCCGTTCGTTCGGTGCTCTTCTTAAGGAGAGATCTTCCCTTCCTGAGCTACTCGATGCCTCCCACACAGCCAGCCAGTATCGCTCTGCTCTGTACTGAAGAGGGACAAAAATCCCGAAACAGCGCTGTCGGCAGATGAGAGATACTGGCTTGGCTGAAACCTCGCTCTTGCGATCTCAAGACTCGGTGGGTCAAAAGCAAATTGAGGATTTGTTACATCCAACAGGGGGCGCTGTGGGCGTCTCAGCCCCTTTCCCATAATGCCTTGTGATATGCAGATGCTAAGAAGAGGGCGAAAAGGCAAAACAAACTCTACAAGCCGTTCGTTCGGTGCTCTCCTTAAGGAGAGATCTTCCCTTCCTGAGCCACCAAACTAGCTAATTGTGGGAGAGGGGCCTTGGTAACACAGATGACCAAGAAGCCAGTGGTCTTTCTGTTTGAACTTTAAAGATTCTGGAGAAACTTCCAGTAGGTCAACTATCACTGTAGCACTCCACCAATTTGGCCTCTATGGAAGTGTGGACACAAAGAAGCCTCTCCTCAGTAACAGACACATGAAAGCTTGCCTGGAGTTTTCACAAAAGCACCTAACGCACTCTCAGACTGTGAGAAACAAGATTGTGTGGTCTGATGAAATCAAAAATTGAACTTTTTGTCCTCAATTATAAATGTCATGTCTGGAGGAAACCAGACACTGTGTATCACTCGTCCAATGCCATCACTTCAGTGAACTAACTCTCTTGTTACTGTTACTCCATTATCTAATGCACCAGGGGTACTTTTAAGAGCCGGATTCTGGGGTGTTGCAGGCTGGTATTTTTAGGTTGGGAAGGATTTGTGGTATATTGGTGTTCTCTGGGACCAGTATCATGGACTTTCCCATCCTGATACTATCAGTCTGCAGCTGCTAGTTTTGCTTTGGCTACTTATGAAAAATTAGAGGAACCCCACATCATTTTTAAAAATTATTTATTTATTGATTACAATGGATGCCTAGGGCGACATGTATGAACGTTGTCGCTGACAAGCCAGTTCTAAATCTCTTTAAGGCAGTGTAGAATGCTCCAGAATGTTTGACCCTGCTCTTCTGCAGTTCATACATACAGGCGCAGTCTAGTGCCAATACGACAAATCTTACATGAAAAAACTTTGAGACTCTCGGTTCACATATTTTGATCAAAAGATGTTTAAGCTGCCCACGACTTTCAACGTGATCTCAAAATCGGGCAGTCCTATCCTATCTTTACCTCTCAATCGAGCCAATCAGGCCTCTCGCTGGGTCAACCGACCTCCATTATTCAGAGAGAAAAAATAAAATACGACAAATCTGGCTCAGGCAGACCATCTTGAACTTGGTCTGGCTGTTCTAACTGTCCTGCACCTAGATTTGGCGTCAAAGAATCATAAATGTGTTGACTTTTAGGAATGTGGTGCGACACACCCCCAGAATTCCCCTAATCTTTGGTGCATTAAAAAGTATTTTTGGCGCATTACAAAGGGACTTATTGCGCCAAAGTTTGAAGTGCACCTGTTCATACATTCTTTTTGGCTCAAAGTACACAAGAAAACTGCGCAGCCCCGTTCATACATGTCGCCCTTAGTAATATAAATAAATAAATAAAAATGACTTGGGTCCCCCCATTTTTTATAACCGGGCCCCAAGGTAAAACCCAGAAATCACCCGGGAAACTATCAGGAGGGAAAAGACCTTAGAAAATTGGGCCTCTCCCCCTAAAAATACTACCCGCGGCCACCCGAAGGGGACAAGCACATTAAAATGGTCTGCCTCTGAGGGTTTTCCCCGGCTTTTTTTCCAGTACCCTTGGTGCACGGGGTTTGGGGGTTTTATTTTAAAAAGAGTTTTGGGGCGTCCCCTTGGGGCTGCCCAAAAAACACGCTGATTTGACACCTAGCCCCATTAAAAAAAAATTTGGAGGGTGCCCCATTACAAACTTTGGAAATTTTAAAAGGGAAAAAAACCCAACAAAAAAACAAAAAAACCCTTTTTTTTTAAAATAGACCCCCCTGCCCCCCGCCATTTTTAAACCATTTTAAAAAAAAAAAAAAAAGGTCGAAACTGGTCCGATGTAGAAGTCCAAAAAAAAACCCCTTTGGGATAAACAAACATTACAACATTCACCCCCCAAAAAAACAGGCTGGATTCCCTATTCATGCCCAAAGAAAGCTAGGTGATGCCCCATCCCCAACAAGGGGGCCACAGTTTTATTTTATTAGGAAAGTGAGTCCCACTTAGGGGGAAGGCCCATCGTTTTTTTTTTCGGGATTTTGGGATGTCTCTTCAAAAAGGGAAAAATTTGGGGGTGATGTTCCCCACATGGGGCACAAATTTTTCCTGTGTCACCTATGTGGGGTGGGCTTAAACCCCGGGTTTTTCTGGTTGAGGGATAATTTCCCTGTTTTTAAAGGAAAACTGGGGGGCACCTACCACACAGGTGGCACACAGCTTTTCCCAAAGTTTAAGAAAAATGTGTGAAAACCCCGCCCTCCCCTTTTCCCCTCACCCCCCCACTCAAAAACCCCTTTTCCCTCCCTCAAACCTCTAAATCTATTTGCCCCCCTTACTAAAAACTTTCTCCCCCCCCTTTACCCACCTCCCCTCAAAACTCCCCCCCCCAAACCTACACCCCCCAAAACACACTCTCTCCCCTCATTCCCTTTTGTAACTTCCTCTCCCCCATCCCTACTTTACACCCACACAAACTCTTCCTTCCCCTACTCTACACCCACACACATCCACACACCTCTCTCCCACCATATGTAGGATGCTATCAGAACAACACCAGTCACAGTCAGTGGCTCATGACGCTGCCCTGGTGCCACCTCTGGCTCAGAGAACCTCTTGCAGCTGTTCACCATAGGTGCTTCAACTTACTTACGTACTTACTGAGTAAAGTATTTCAATGCTTATGTCAATACCCCATCCCAGGACAATGACTCATAGAAAATGCATCCACTTAGGTAAAGAGTTCTCTTCCCAGGACAACGACTGCTATCTATAGATAAAAAATATATAAATCTACACTGCTGAATGCAGGGCACAGGGCGAGGTTAGATGAAATGCCCCCTTAAACCCCCTTCCTTCCTCCATGGGGGTACCTCCCACATCATGCTGTGCATTCCAGTACTGGACATTAATGTGGAGAAAGTTGCTCTCCGCTATACGGGTGCGGTGATGGGGGCTAGTGAGTGCAGACCACAGTGCCCTCTGGAGCATTGAAGATTAGGTGTTTAAAACCCCCCCTATTGATTTCCCTTAAATTTTAAAACCTTAAATTTTCAAGGGTCATCCAACCCAAAAGGGAAAGGGAAGCATTTTTTTGGCAGCCAGCTGCCATGTTAACCATTAACACCCCACAATTACGTCGGAGGGGTGCCCCAAAGGTTGCCCGAAGAGCCCCCTTTAAAATCTTCAATAAATAAAGAAATTTTTTGGGATCAGACATTTAAAACAATGGGTTTTTACATTCAGTTTACAGTTGCATATGAATTAAAGACTTCTCCCTTATATATTAATTTTTAAACATCAGGACTGATCATGTCACTGAGTTTTTCCCTAACAATAGAATTAGGACATTACAATAACAGCTTATGATTTGCATTTCAAAACCCCCAACCCCAATTTAAATCTAAATTAATTTGGAAACATTTCTTTTTTTCCAAAATTTAAAAAATATTCATAAATTAAAACGTGTACATGAATTTGTATCAGACTGTGGTACACTGGACCTTTTAAAGGCAAAACCCAGGGTTTTTTTTTTGGGGACCACAAAAGAATGGAAAAAACAAAACAATACAGGGGCTTCCTGGGGGTGGTTGGGTATTGATACCCCATTTAAACAAAGCATGTCCCCCAAATAAAAAATTTTCCATTTGGGTCACATGTTTTCACAGTTCTTCTGGCGCTCTGCTTAGTTGAGATTATCTGCAAAACGCATTCAATATTTATTGACCTACTGTATGTAATAGGCCAAACTGAAAACAAATTTCTTTTTTATATGGAAAAAAATTCAAATAAATGGATAATGGTTTTTAAAAATTTTTAATGCTTTTTTTTCGCCCCAATGGCCATTAAAATAATGGCTGTAGCACAAACTACTTGCAAATTTAAAATAGTTTAAATTTTAAAATTCATATACACCCCTGTAAATTAATGTATCTTCTTTTTAGGGTTAAGATTATGTGCAGTAACGTTTTATATATTTTGAAGGAGTAATACAAGCTTTTTTAAAATATAGGGGATATCCCAGAAAAAGGGAAAATTTTTGGAAAAAGAAAGGGCCAAAAGTTTAAATTTTTGGCATTTTATTTTGGGCTTCTTCGGGGTCTGTCACTTTTCCGTTTAAAAAAATATAAGGGGGAAACGCCTTTTAATTAGCAAATGTGTGAGGGGGTAGGGTTTTTTTTGGGATTGAATCAAAGATATCAGGTGAAGGTTTATCCTATTTGCCAGGAGCTTAGCATACGTTTTTAGATTTAAATGTAATAATTAGACTGGGTAGTAGCTAGCACAAATATGTTTTTTTTTACTGTTGTAGGTTGGACGTGATATGGGGTATGGATTAAAAAAGGAATTTAAATTTTTCAGGGGGGTATAACATAAGGACTTAAATGTAAAAAGAGTGAGCGGGGCGTAAAGGGCCCCCAAGAAATTTTGGGAGTAAAACTATCCCTCTTTGGGGCTTTTCACCCCCCCCTTTTGGAAAGGATAAAGGAGTGCTCTTACTATGCTTTTAAAAGAGCCACGGCACTTAGGTCCCCCTTCCCGGGTTTTGGGTGTGGGGGGTTTCGACCAGTTATTTTCTTTTCAATCTTGGGTTTCCCCTGAAACCCGGGTTTGAGTGACAATGCTAACCCAAAAGTTTCAAAAGTAAGACGAATTTCTACAGGGCTCTGAAAGGCTAAAGTTGTCAGTCACATAGATAAACAAGCTTCTGTGCTTCTGATAAGACACTCCAGAGAGTGACATAAAAATGGTTGGACAGGGAAGCTTTTGTACACAAGCAAGAGATAAGATCTCCTTAGCACGTAAAGAAATCTAAATCAGAACAGCAATGTATTTGGTTAAAAAGTCTTTTTTTGCCCCGTACTGGTTAAAAACTAACAAATAGTGAGAATACCCCTTTAATAACATAAGATAGCTTCTGAAAAGAATATTTTTATACACCTATTTAATTACGTAAATTTGCGTGAGTGTGATACATAAACAACTATTTTTATGTTCAGAAAAAAGTTCTTGGAATAAAGTCTTGATTCCGCTCCAGGACTTCAACGTTGTGATTTTTTTTATGCCATTCTTATATTGCTGGGATTGTGGTCTTTCTGGAAAATAAATCTTTTTGTAAATTAAAAAAATACTAAATAATAGAAAAACTCCCAAAAAGTTAAAAAAATACCCAGTACTTTCTTAATCAATCATCTCTTTTTCTCTGATCCAATTTTATTCATAATTTAAAACGGGGGTAATTTAAAAATTTTTAAAAAAAACTTCTCTTGTGTCCCAAAAAACCCGCTATTTCCCCTTCTTTCCCCTTCCTCATTATTCTGTCTGACTGTCAGACACCTGACTGCAGCAGAAGCCTTCCTCCACTGTACTGTTCACAGAACGACAAAATCAGTTGTTAAGTTTACCCCTCAATTAAGCAGGGATGTGAAGTGTTAGTTGTACAATGTGTGGCCACCAAAAATAACACGTTTTTAAGGTTGCAGACTCTTGTAAATTAGTGGCTTCTTCTTCCCACATCTACCTTATTCTCTGAAACACATCATGGGGGAAACCGTACCCCTTTTTTCCTTGTCATAATTTTCTTTTTTTACTACCATACTTTTGGTACAGGGGATTTTTTAACATTTTGGGGAAAGTTTTTTTAGATGGTTTTTTGATCCGGGTTTTTGGGCCCAAAAAGGAAACCAAAAACGCTCAACAATGTGCAGTGTGATTTACATTGCATTCATGTGAAACCAATTTGGGTTCAGACAGTGATCCCGATAGTTTTTCATGTATCGTTTTAAAGAATTTACGCAGTTCTTTATCCCCTTTGACACAGCAGAATTTAAATTTAAAAAAGTAGGGGCATTTCTGCTGCGCAAAAACACATCCAAACACGCTGCAGACATTGGGTGCATGTTGGATGCTTTTGAGTACTTTTTTGTTCCCCCGGGAAAAATTTTTCAAAAAAGTTGTGTGAACATGAACAACCAATGTCTGCAGGGAAAAAAAGGGAAACAAAAAAAGGGTATAATTTTTAAAAAAAATTCATTTCCTTCAAGAAACACCCCAGCAAAAATGTTCTGAATATATAATGCTAACTTACCAACAGAATTCTAGTAGTGTAATTTTGCCTCATTCCACTTCAATTGTCTCCATACATTTTAATTCTTCATTTTGAGCTGCTTTTTCATGAGATCCCTATCTAAAAAATTCTAGTTACTCCATTGTAGACCCCTATGAATTGTGATGAAAAAAATGTGAAACAGCCCACCAGATACTTCGGGAAAAAACAGGGGACTGAATCCTCCCGTTTAGGGCACGGTGCAATGGAGATTGAAATGGTGAATACAAGGAAAACTCTAGTAATCCACACTCGTACACGCAGGATTTTGGGAAAAAAAAAGAAAAAGGGTTCCCCTCTTTATTGAAGAAAAGAACTATAAAATCATGGTAAAAAACATCCAAAACACCACAAAGTGACGCGTTTCAGGCTTATCCTTCACCCCTTAGTCGAAAACATATCAAACAATGGTGCCATACTTCAATATATATCCACCCACCAAACCAATTACTTGTTTCACCTGATGTTTAACTCCCCTATATACCAATGAACAGAGAGAAAAATGTATGCAAAAAATGTATGCAAAAAATATATGCAAAAAATATATGCAAAAAACAGTTTACAAGTAAAACCTAGAATATTGTGATTGATATCTGAAGCATGAAAAACATGTATAACTGCATAACCAAAGAAAATTATCTATACATATAAAAAATTAATAATAAATAAAGTAAATCCGACTTATAATTCAGGCCATGGGGAATCTGGTGTCCAATTACTAATATCCAAAAAGCCTCCCTGTTCATCAACGCTCTCCTCCAATCTCCTCTGCGTAATGGTTTACTAACGTGTTCTATGGCTATTACCCTAAGATGTTGTAAGTCACCTTGATGTACATTGCGGAAATGTGTGGTATGACAGTTCATAAAAGTCTTAATTGTATAACTTTTGCCTGTTGTAAAAGATTCAAAATGCTCCACTTTAACCATAAATCTACATTGCCCACATCTACTAGTACCGCATTGAAGGATCCTTTTAGATCAATCCATAAATTTTTTTGACGATTAGAAGTATTGGTTATCATGCTAGGGGAAACCCCAGTTTCCAATGGTTTTGGGTCTTTTGGGATATAAATTTACATCCATTTTGAAAATTTTCTTTTGGGACGGGATCCACTTTTTGCAAGGTAAAATTTTATTGATAATATTAGAATCTCAGTAAATTTCTGCTGAACATGTAGTGAAACATAGGCAAAATTTTACTTTTTTTTTTTTTTTTATTCCAAGCCCAGAAATGAATCATCTCTATTCTGCATTAGCCTTATTTATCCCCCTGTATCTCCCAAGTTTTTTCCCCTCATTTTTTAACCCTGTCAGATAACCCCTTTTTTTCCTTTTCAACGTCCAGCCCGGCTGCAATTTTTTTTAGATCTAAAAATTTTCCCCAGGGTTAATTGTTAATTACATGACTGGATGGCAATAGAGGCAAAAAGGACACTTTTTCCCTGATAGGGGTTTTCCCTATGGTTTTTGGAAATGAATCCCCCACTGACAGGATCACCCACAACCTGAGACCCAAAAAAGGAAATGTTTTCTCCTTAAATTTCAAAGTGAACTTTAAATTCCTTTTGGTTTTAATTTGTAACCACAAATTTGGGAGGAATAGCGACCCCTCCCAAAAAGCAGGGTACGTCTATTCCTCCAACCAGAAAATTTCAGAGGCAAAGGGATTGTTGGAAAAAAAAATTCTCCCTCCACCAAGAAACATAAATGTTTGCGAGAGAGGGGGAAAAAAACAACCCCCCAGGGGGACCCCTTTGAGTTTCCAAGAAAAAGAATTTTTAAAAAAGAAAAAATTATGCCCAAACAAAAACTTTCCCAATAAAATTATTGTTTGAGAAAATGATCATAATTGGTGTATTATCTAACTGGCATGGGGTTCCCTTAAAGGCAAGGTCGAGGGTAAGAGGTATAAAAGCAACGATGTCACTGAAACCCACATAAAGGCGCCTCCATTGACATCTTTGAGACACCTAGACCTCCGAAGGGGCCCCCAAAAAAAACTCGGTGATCTAAGTACAAAGGGTTGAAAAATGGCAATCTAACCGGTTTTAAATGTTCATAGATAAATCAATCCAAGATAAATAGGCACAGGGGGAGGTGGAAAATCCCCTTAGTACTTTGGGGAAATCTTAAAACGGAATTTTGGGAAATTTTTAAACTCAAAAGTTTCCCTTTGTTTCCCCGAAAAAATTTCCTAAAAAAAAGCCCTTCTTCCAAAAGTTTGTCTCCCTTTTTTGGGGAAAAAATATTAGGGGATCTGATTTAAATTTTTTGTAAATGTGATTTGCTCATGTAAAAATCCCTTAAGAAAAGACTTTACCCAATACGTGACAGAACCCCCTTTATCTGGGATCGAATAATAGATAAGGGTTAGACTGTAAATCCTTAAGTGCCTGAAATTCTTTTTTAGTCAATTTACATTGGCCTCGAGTTGTTTTACAGGAGACCCGATTCCTGCTCTACAAAAATTGAAATCCCCAGCTGGAGCCCTAGAATAAACCCGGGTAAAAATCACTGTTTCTGTATACTTAAATTAAACTTGTGTAGATATATTAACATGGCCAATCCTGCATTAAGTCCCCAAAAGCCAATAGGGCTCTTTGTTCACAAAGTTAAACCAGGGGGGAAAAAAAATTTCCTTTTTTTCTTTTTTAGCATTAAATTGTTAACAAATTTCCGGGAATTCAAATTATCTTTAAAAAAATTTTTTCTTAAGGAAAAGAGTCCCCAAAAACCCGTTTAACATTTTTAATTTTTTTCATAAGGTTGAAATGGGTAGGGGAAACATAACCCAGCCCTTACTGAAAACACGATCTGATCTTCAGACAAAATGCTGCAAAAAAATTAAGTATAGTGCAATTATTTAGCAGACACACAGTTCAAAATTTGATGTTTTTCGGGGGCTAATGTAAGTTCCTGGCGGAATCGTGGGATATTCCCCCGGGGTTTCCCGCCCCCCAGCGTATACCCCATGGTCCGCGGGTCCCCTGGGGTTTTTTGGAAAAGACTTTTTCCTTCCCTTTTGTAAATGGGGAAACCATCAAACCTTTTGATCAAGTTTCAGTTCCTGTTTTTTTTTGTCTCCCTCCAAAGGGGAAAAAGACACTTTTCTTTCTTCTCTTTTCCTATATTTTTTCAAAATCGGTTTAGGAAAAAAGTGCTGGGAAACTTGTTCCATTTAAAAATTTTTCCTTTTGGGGATAATCGGAGAATCTCTAGCAATTTGGACTGTTTTTATAGAAATAATGTTTAGCAGCAATTACGAATTAAAATATTATCAATAAATTTTACCCGGCTAACATGGTCCCGCCTAAAAAAATTCTCAAAAAGGAGTAAATTTATATCCCCAAAAACCCCAAAAACCATTTTACTTTTCAACATCTTAGGGTAATAGCCCCCTAAACATTAGTAAACCATACGCAAGGAGATTGGGGGAGGCTTGATGAACAGGGGGGCTTTTTTGGGTATTAGATTGGACACCCAATTCCCCAATGGCCCGAATTATAATCGGGTTTACTTTATTTATATTTAAATTTTTATATGTTAATAATATCTTTGGTTTTGCAGTTATCCTGTTTTTCATGCTTTCAATATCAAACACAATAATTTTGGTTTTACTTGTAAACTTTTTTTTGATAATTTTTTGCATATATTTTTTTGCATACATTTTTGCAACATTTTTTCCTCTGTTTCAGTTGGTATTTAAGTTAAAAAGTAAAAAGTAATTGGTTTTTGGGGGTATAAATTGAAGTATGCACCATTGTTTTATATGTTCGACTAAGGCTGAAGGAAAAACCTGAAACGGCAACTTTGTGGTGTTTTGGTGTTTTTTTCCCGATTTTATATTTTTTCTTCAATAAAGATGAACCTTTTCATTTTCCCAAAATCCGGTGTAAGTGCTGGATTTCTACGTTTTCCCTTTTGCACCAAGAACTACAGAAAAAATTTTTTCATCATAACTATTAAAATTTCCTGCCATTTTTTAAGTATCTCATCTCCCAACCTAGCTCCAAATTCCTTGTTCCCATGCATAGAGTGCTGCTGAAGATATAATTTTACCTTTTCTTAGAAAACAGGGTGTAGTCCCTGAGGGGATTCCTCAAAAAAATTTAACTGCCACGTTATAAAATTCCCATGAAAGACAAAGTTTTCCTGCTGGGCTGATTTCCAGGGAGGGTTAAAATGCTACTTGACACTGCTTTCTCTTTCAATTTTATTAGGGGAAAATATAAAAAAGGGAAAAAAAGGGCAAAGCTTAGACAACCCATAAATTTTTCAAACCCAAGGTAAAACAAGGTTCCAGATTATTTTTGTATACCCTTTTAGCACTAACATATTTTTTCTTTCACTTTTGTTTTTTTAATCTCTGATTTTCAGACCAAATAATTTTTATCTTTCCATACATGTACTGTATATAGTCATAGGAGATCTTGTTTTTTCTGCAACAAGTTATTTTTTATTTTTCCAACACTGGAGTTGTATTATAGCTACTTGATTGTGGGGTGAAGTGTAGTTTTTATTGGTACCAATTTTGAGTATATGCAATATTTTGACTAAAATATATATTTTTTTACTGTACTTTTTAGTCCCCCTAATTGAACTGGTGATCACTTTATTGCTCCTACTGTATACTGCAGTACTAAGGTACTGCAATAAACAGTGATTTCCTTGATCTCCTATTACACCCAATCTGTGGCAATGTATCATATGAGCTCAGTCATGAGCTTCATTAAAGCTAGTGGTGGGTGCTGCCACTACAACAACTCAACTCAACAACTCAACAGTCAACACCAGCCGCATATGGAGTGGGCTCAACAAGTGAGCCCACTCCATACTACCTTGACTACACCATGACCTACATTTACACCATGGGTCGCTAAGGGGTTAGAAGGGTTGTCCCGAGAAGAATGTTGTTTGTAGTTAAATTCAACCTTAAATTGGAAACATTTTTGGATTTAAAAGAAGTGTTCCCATCTTATACTTTGATTGCAGAGCAATAAGTGCAGGTTCTACTTCTGGGACCTGCACCTAACTTTGGAATGGGCCCCTAAACTTGTCAGCTCAGGATGCCATTAAAGTACAAGATGGAGGCACCCCTTAAAGTATAAACTGTGTGTTCAGTACTCTGAGGAATCAATAATTATTATAATTGGTGCACAATGATATTGAAACCCTCATAACGATCTGGTATGAATTTGACAACATTTATAAAGCTTTAGATTCACTTCAAAACATTTTTTGAAATTAACCAAAATTAAACATCCATAGTGATCTTCTAGATCTTATTTATAAATGTTTCAAGTTAATATGCAGAAATAAGGGCAAATCATTTCTGGCTGTAGTCTTGGCGTATGGAGAACTGGCAGAGAGTCCAATAGCATATTCTAAGCATCTCCTTGGAGCACACACATGAATCCCACCACATACTCAGTGGAGAGAGAAGTGAGACCAAACATGCGTGTCCAAGCCCATTATTACATGCTAATATGAATAAGGTAACATCACTGGCTGATTTCAAACAAAATTGTCAGACCCTCATAGAATAAGTTGTTTGTTCCAGATCTTCAAAATTTCAAACCAATTATTGTTCACTATTCAGTGCTGAAATAAAAACAAAACACAGTTTGATCTGCAGCCTCAACCCACATATAAAACCAGTTTAGAAGAAATGAAACTGAAATTTGTGCCATTCAAAGAAACAATACTCCCATCTACTTTCTCCGCTTTCAGAAGAAATGTAGCTTACATAACAATGAGATTTATCGTTATCTCTGGACAGTGTTTCTTAATTTCCTTACAGAAGTAGCAACGTTTATTTGGCACCATGTTATCTGATCTAAGGATACAACAACATCCAATGAAAAATATTAAAAATAATTGCACCAGTTTTCTGTGCCACAGTACAATAATGTGTTCATTGTCAAGTTATACTTACATTAATCCAATGGCACACCTAAACCCACTTATGTGGTCCCTTTCTTTAACCCCTTACCGCCACAGCTAGAGATGGGCGAATTTCTCAAAAATTTGATTCGCCGAGTTCGCCGAATTATTCGGCAAAATTTGTTTCGACCCAAATTTATTTGTGGCGAATCGCGTTAAAAAACAGCTATTTCCTGGCTGCAGAGAGCCTGTAGGGTGTTGTAGAACATTGTGTCATGCTCAAATATGCATAGGGAGCGTGGTTTGGTCTTCATACAATGCTGTGTTTTAGTATGACACGCACATGATAAGCACCGCTCTTAGAATCGTTTCACACTTCACTTCTCTGGGCAGTTACAGGGGCAAAACTGACCAAATAACTGAAGTGGGAACACAGCCTGTCAAGGTAATGTCAGCGCCAGCTGGAAAGAACCGAGCTGAGGGCTAAGATCCTACTATAATAAAAATAATAAACTTTATTTATATAGTGCCAACATATTCCGCAGCACTTTACAATATAGAGGGTATAAGCATAGACAAACCAGGCATAACATTATAAAAAGCTACTGACAAATCAGACACGAGGTATGAGGGTCCTGCTCGCAAGAGCTTACAATCTGTTAGCATGTATGGGTGAAACAAAGGGTGAGAAGTGCTTGGTTTACAATGGTCCAACCATGTTACATAAATATGGGTTTGTTATCAGGGCGGGGCGTCGGGTAGGCCAAGGTAGGTGACCGCCCTAGGGCGCCTACCTCTGCCTATCCCTAAGGGGCCAGGCAGGGCCCCGACCCTCGCCGGGCTCCAGGCCGCTGCCTGGGCCCGAAGCGCCGGCGGTTCTCTGTGACCGCTTCTGCGGAGCAGTGAGCGAGCGCTCCCTGCTCCGCAGACAGTGTCGGGCCCGCTCCCCGGAGGATAGCTGGACCCTCCGGTGAGCCGCAGGGCCGACACAGCGGGGCCGCCGGGTCCTCATAGCGCTGAGGACCCGCCGCGGCTCCGTGCGGCGCTCAGCTGGCAGCGTCGCGATGAAGTGATGTCATCGCGACGCTGCCTCTCCTCGGGCGCATAGCGTGTCACAGGCCGTGCGCCTGAGGAGCTGCTGGAGGCGGGGCCCGAAGAGGAGCGCGCGCCCGGGCAGCAGGTAAGTATGAATGTTGTTGTTTTTACCTGCCTGTAGCCCCTATAAGCCTGCCTGTGGCCCCCATATGCCTGCCTGTGGCCCCTATAAGCCTGCCTGTAGCCCCTATAAGCCTGCCTGTAGCCCCTATATGCCTGCCTGTGGCCCCTATAAGCCTGCCTGTGGCCCCTATAAGCCTGCCTGTGGCCCCAATATGACTGCCTGTAGCCCCTATAATGCCTGCCTGTAGCCCCTATAATGCCTGCCTGTTGCCCCTATATGCCTGCCTGTGGCCCCATATGCCTGCCTGTGGCCCCCATATGCCTGCCTGTGGCCCTATAAGCCTGCCTGTGGCCCCTATATAACTGCCTGTAGCCCTATAAGCCTGCCTGTAGCCCCTATAAGCCTGCCTGTGGCCCCCATAAGCCTGCCTGTGGCCCCCATATGCCTGCCTGTAGCCCCTATAAGCCTGCCTGTGGCCCCTATATAACTGCCTGTGGCCCCATACACCTGCCTGTAGCCCTATAAGCCTGCCTGTAGCCCCTATAAGCCTGCCTGTAGCCCTATAAGCCTGCCTGTGGCCCCCATATGCCTGCCTGTAGCCCTATAAGCCTGCCTGTAGCCCTATAAGCCTGCCTGTGGCCCCCATATGCCTGCCTGTGGCCCTATAAGCCTGCCTGTAGCCCCTATAAGCCTGCCTGTGGCCCCCATACGCCTGCCTGTAGCCCCTATAAGCCTGCCTGTAGCCCCTATAAGCCTGCCTGTGGCCCCATATGCCTGCCTGTGGCCCCCATATGCCTGCCTGTGGCCCCTATGCCTGCCTGTGGATCTATAAGCCTACCTGTAGCCCCTATAAGCCTGCCTGTGGCCCTATAAGCCTGCCTGTGGCCCCTTTATAACTGCCTTTGGCCCTATTACGCCTGCCTTTTGCCCTATACGCCTGCCTGTAGCCTCTATAAGCCTGCCTGTGCCCCCATAAGCCTGCCTGTGCCCCCATATGCCTGCCTGTGGCCCCCATATGCCTGCCTGTAGCCCCTATAAGCCTGCCTGTGGCCCTATATACCTGCCTGTGTGCCCCTATATACCTGCCTGAGCCCCTATAGCTATATAACCTGCCTGAGAGTGACCCTATGTCTATATACCTGCCTGAGAGTGACCCTATATCTATATACCTGTCTAACTGAGGGGACTTATATACCTATAATTAAGGAGTTGCTGGAAATGTGAGGATTCTAAAATATTTGTGTCCAAATCTGCAGGGACGAGTATTGGCCGGGAGCAATCAGCATGAAGGTGTGGACCGGATGGAGAAGAAAAGGGAAAGTGAACGATGCTGATCAGAAAAGACATCTCCTGTGAGTCACTAAATGTAACTGCAGTGTAATCACTTAGATTTCTGCAGAGCGTCTACATACAACTAGTATCTACCACTATCTGGTCACTGTACGGCGGTGGTATATGTAATCAGAGCCTGTGTACAGCTCATAGGCACATGTGGTGTTGTTGTTTGGTCAGGGTCTGGCAGGATTATTTGATCCTTAGGTAGGAATAGTTTTGGGTCTGGTTTTGTAGGAGTATTTTTCGTAACAATCATTCGTCTGGTAGATTTGCTCAAATGTATCGGTGGATTATTCGGTGACTGTATTTTAGGGTTATTACACTGTCATACGGAGGGGAGCGATTTGAAAAAAGCAAATTTGTCAGGGCTGATTTCCATTGTGCAGTGACTGCTGAGGAGATGGACGGGAGCTATGTGGGATACGCAGAAAATTAGTGACAGGACCTGGCGCAGGGGTGAGAGGAATTGGGGTGGGGGGGCATTTTTGGGGAGCGAGGGAGGGGGGCGCCATTGGCTGTTCTCGCCTAGGGCACCAAAATGCCTTGTACCGGCCCTGGGTAGTATACATAAAAAAGTGGATGAACCTGCCATCCTAACCATACATCTATATACAGATAAGTGCCTGTGGTGCCAAAAGTGCAGGAAGTGACGAATATGTGACAGAATTTGGGGGCTTAACAATTAGGGATCTTGGTAGGCTTGTCTAAGAAGATGAGTTTTCAGAGCGCACTTAAAACTTTGAGGGTTGTGAGTGTGCCTGATGACATGGGGTAACAAAGAACGCAATAGTAGGTTCCTGGAGCAGGCACATGTCGGAGCACAGTAAGGGGACATCACAGCAGGGGTCAGCCCGCGAGGCCAAAGCTTCCGGTGTCATCTAGAGGCTGTGTGTTGACCACACACTAGGTCATCCACTTTCTCCCAGATGACGTCTGTCAACCACGGTAAAGAGTCGGTGTATCCGTAAGACACAACCTTTAGTTGACATTGCCCGGGAGCAGGTCAGGAGTCCTCACCTGTCCTGAACCCGCCTCTGTCCTGTTCGGTTCCCACAGACAGAGAAATACTATGTGATGTGGGCGATGTGCCACTATACAGTGAGGACGAATTATTTGCGGACAGTGGGCAGCAAAGAGGTGGGGAAGACATCCGCTGCTTCTTGCAGAAGCGGGCAACTAGTGATGAGGAGAGTGGTATGGGGGGGTTATGTGGTGAGCGGTCAGGCTCTGTACAGCGACACCGTTGAGGAAGACAGCAATGACAGGCAAACACTAATCGATGTAGCCAATTGCACTTTGGAGCCGGGTGAAGCAAGCAAGGCTGGGACAAGGTATTCTGGTGCCCTAGATAAACAAGGCATAAAGTGCCCCCCAAATGGAAAATTCAGCCCACTCCATGCCTTCTTGTGCCCCCTTTTCTGCCTGGGATGAAGCGGCGCATTAGGCGGTGGCCTACCTTCAACTACCCATCATCCCTGCCCTGGAAGCAAGCTTCATCATGATCATCGGGAGAAGAGAGCGGCAGCTTGCGCGTTAGGCAGTGGCGTAGCTGGCAACTCGGTAGTGTGGCCGGGAATCAGCAGGGGGACAGCAGTGCGAGGTTGGGAGCCAAACGGCCACGATTTAGACCACCTACTTTGCAGTTCCCAGAAAGTAGTAGCTCAGATGCTCACCGAGGCAGCGGTGGTAACAGTCAGTGCGGAGCATTGGTGGTAAAATCACCTACTCGGCGGTGTGCCAGTTTTCTGCCAAGACATCGGAGGATGCGAACATGGTTAAATGTAGGATTGGTGGGCAGAAAGTAAAGCATGGCCAAGGACCTAACATTGGCACCACAGCCCTGCATTAAGATGCAGCATCATCATACAGTGGCCTGGGAGAAACGTGTCTCTGATGTGGTGGTCCATCATGTCGCAGCAACAGCAGCACCCAGTGGCATGCCTCCCATTTCAGGCAGTCAAGGCTCCACCTCCTTTGCCGAAGACAACTGTCTGTCTTTCACATCATCTACCGGTCCAGATACTCCTGCTCCTCGACACTCATGGTGCCAGCAGTCTTTCTTTAAGACGATTGCCAAGAGACAGCAGTATGCATGTAGCCATCCCTAAGTGCAGAAGCTGACCGTGCTCCTGTCCAAGTTGGTGGTACTGCTGTCCCTCCCTTTTCAAGAGGTGGGCTATGCACCATTCAGAGAACTTGACAGGAAACTTTGCATTTACTTTAGCCATTTCTACACCGCGAAGCAGACCCTCCTTCAGCTAAACAGAACAAAGAAACTATGAACAGAGAAAAACAGAGAGAAATTGATGAACAGGGCAAAAAAGGGAGAAATCGATGAACACAACAAAACAGGGAGAAATCTATGAACAGGGCAAAACAGGGAGAAATCTATGAACAGGGCAAAACATGGAGAAATCAATGAATAGGGCAAAAAAGGGAGAAATCAATGAACAGAGAAAGGCCATTAACGATTTTCTGATGATCTAAGGGGACAGGGATCCACTGTGTAATTTTTATGTCAGCCAGTGGCAGCTCATGCGGGACACCTGCCGTTTGCACAGACCCTTTGAGGAGGCCACGTTATTTATCAGTCGCCAGGACTACGGGATGAATAACGTCATTTCACTGCTTCATGTCTTGGAACAGATGCTGCAAAATCTGTCTGGTCAGGGGACTGGGGACGTGGCGACTACATCTCACAGCCACATGAGTCCGGTGGGGGCTGAACTGGAGGAGGAAGACATTGGAGCACAAGCAGTGTCTGGCGAAATGAGTGGTTTTTCTACTCAGGTGACAGGAGAGGAGAAGGAGCAGCTGGAGGATTAGGAAGACGAGGAAGATGACCCAGACACACCATGGCAGTATACAGTGGAGATGGAGGCAGGGAGTCCCTCAGAGTCAATTGCACAGATGGCCCGCTGCATGCTGATTTGTCTGGCTAGTGACAGCTAAATTGTCACCATCCGGAAGAGGGATGACTTCTGGCTCTCCACCCTCTTGAACCCTCGTTACCGGTCCAAATTGGGGGCATTTTTTCACCTGCCAAGACGGAGGACAAACTCAAGTACTATAGAGACATCCTATGTAGTCAGTTGGCCGCTGCCTATCTGCGCCATCGTCCATCCTCTAGCAGGTCTGACCAGGTGGTTCATCAGTGCTCATGTACCACTGCCACGGCTGTTGTGGTGGGATGGGGGGTTAGGAGCAGTACCGGCTCCATCAGCAGCAACCTGAGTCTGGAATTGTTGATGAGCAGCTTTCTTCACCCCGTAGTGATTTAGGTACCCACCAGTGGCAGCACCTGAAGCAGACCCTGAACCATGGATTCTTTTGGCTACCTGCCTCAGCTACTATTCTGATGCTGCCACCCACCTGATGCCCCACATCTGCTGCCAGCTGCTCCTTTAATCACCCACCATCTTTACCAGGGACTGGTATTGACGCCGACCTCCCCACTCTTCACTGGGCTATTATGTAGCCTTCTGATGCTGCTGCCACCTCACCACTCAGGTCTCCTCTTGCTGCTGCTGTCATCTCCAGGCTATGTTACCATATCACTCTCTGGCTTGATGTTGCTGTTACTGCCACCTCCACATTATGTCACCTAGCTGCCGCACCTCAAAATTATGACATTGTGCCACTCTCCAGCCTAATGCTGCTGCTGTTGCCGCTGCCACCTCCACACTGTGTACTTGTGCCAGTCTGTGGCCTAAACATGCTGCTGCCACCTTCACAATCTTTAATTTGCCACTCTGTGGCCTACTCATGCTGCTGCCAACTGACCACTCTCTCAGTCAACCACTCTATGGTTTTCTAATGCTTTTTCCACCCTCTCCCACTCTATGACGTTGTCACTATGTTTGGTTTTCCCCTTCTTTTAATCTGTCACAAGATATGAAAAGGACAAACACAACCGATTGTGTCTTCAGAGAAGCCGAAAGGCTAGTATGACATGGTCCTTTTTTTTTTTGCATCAGGATTGTCAGATGAGTAGGTAGCAAAAAGCAGGAGTGGATACAAAACATAGAACTCATGCAAATAGTCCATTTACTTATTTTTTGGGATCAACTCCTGTTTCTTTTTGGCTTTAGCAATGATGGATTATTGACTAACTGAAAGTGGATCAAAGGAATGGCAAAATGATTATTGACGTCAAGGCAAAATTACTGATGACACCCTCTCCACTCTTTTGGGGGGGCTCTACATGTATCAGCATTTATCAGAATCAACACAATAATGGAAAAAAATTAATGTTTGCCACAGATAGCAATATCCCAAGACACTGGAGTGGTTGGATTTGAGATGTATGTAGGGCTGAAATACACAAACTCTGGATTTAACACAGAATTCTCCACAAAAGGGAATAAATTAACTCTTGGCCACAGATTAAAATACCCCCACCGGTCTGAAGTTGATGGATTTCAGGCGTGTATGTGGCAGAAATACACACACCTTGTATTTGACTCAAATTCCCTCACAAAACAAGAGGAGAAATTAACTCTTGGTGTAAAATACCCTACAGAATGAATGAGATGAAATTCAGGCGTATATGGGGTAAAAATACACACACCTTGTATTTTACTCCAAATTACCCCACAATCAAGAGGCTTAATTAACCTTTGGGTATAAAATACCCTACACAGTGAACCAGATGGAATTCAGGCGTATATAGGGCAGAAATACAGACACCCTGTATTTTAACTAGTTGTGGGTGAATAATAGTAAGGTACTGACTGGGGGTTGAGATAGACCGGTAGTTAGTTGCCCTGAAAGCCTGTGATTTGTCTTGAATAGTTATGCTAGAGGTGTGGGCTACTTAGTATGGCATGAAATGTGCCTTAGTAAACGTGGTTCTGACAACAGTGAGCTGAGCCTGTGGACAGTTAAAAGGGCTGGTAAATCAAGGTTCCTGGCTGTAAAGGAGTGTTTCATTATGCCCTGACAGACAAATGAGCATTTTGAACTGTTGAAAGACCCCTTTAATGTTGTGCGTTAAAGTTCTTTGCACATAGTAGGCCTCCGTCACCTTAGTCCAGCGCTGTGTTGGAGACTGTATAGCAGGGCAGGGAGGCTGTTCAATTCTTTGCCAGTGGAGTCCTAAGGCTGCATCCACATGACAGAGGATAAAATACTGTTCAGATTGCAATAATAATTCCACCAATATTTTACACTTGGCTTTCGTATTTTTGTCAGTTTTTTGTCGCAGCTTTTTGCCACGGTTTTCGGATTCAATAGAACAGTACTATAATCAGTTTTTTCAAAACCATCAGTTTTTAAATGCGACCTCAGAAAATCCGAGCTGTGTAGAATACAACTTGGATTTTCTATTGAGGTCTTTTTACAGTTTTTTTGTGGATTCAAAATACTGAATCCACTTAAAAATCCGACTGTAAACCAGTCCCGTGTAAACATAGCCTAAAATTGTCTTGTTGTGCACATTTATCAGTTCATATCAAGCCTATGTCTGTTAACCCTGTGTATCGACATATCTACTACTACAAAGATCAGCACAGGAAACCACAATAAATAAATATAAAAATAAAGATAGGTGTGGGATCTGAAAAAGTAAGGACAATTAAAATGGTGCAAATACTTACAATACCAATTTAACTATATTGTTGCAGTTTATGTCAGTTCTTCATCCTCCCATGTATTGCCCATGGCTTTCTCATAACTTAGTCTTTATGCAGATGTTTTGTCACCATTAACAGAACATCAAACTGAAAATTTGTGGGATAACTGAAACATAGTGTACTTGATGGTTGTGCTCATTTCCACAACAAAGACTGTAGTTAAGATGTAGATCAGGGCTCCTAACCAAGTCTTTAATTACTTCCCTTTTCAATCATACATGTCTGAGCTATATTGCTATGACTACTTTTAATATCTCTTCTTACCCTCATGATTAATTCAACCCTTTTTTTCTAAATGAACTCTGGTCCTTCTTGTCTGAAGCAAAATGTTACGTAGAAAAATGGATATTTGTTTTCATACAATTTACCAAACTGCAGCTTTAGCAATCCTGTATTGACCCACATTATGAGTATCTCATACATATTTTTAATATTAAATATGTATACCTTTTTATCAGAAATAGACAACCTGATGGAAGTGGTATCAAGTTGTGACAGAACCATAGTGTGAAGCAGAATGCCCCCATTAGTGATGTTACCAAGAAGTTTCCCACAAAATAACTGTACCAAGCTTAATGCTTCCATCATAAATACTGCCCACATAGTGACTCTCAAAATCACTATGCAAAGCAAAAGTCTCCTATAGTTGTCAATCTATTAATAGTACCCCTCGATTTGTGCCCCCAACCGTAATTATGCCTAACCCTATGTTTGTTCTGCATGTTTGTTTTTTTTCAAACACATTGCAAAAAGGTGTAAGATGTTGTCATTGGTGATGGTGATGTTATTTTTTTCACTACAATTTACAAGTGCTGGACTTGTAAATGATTTTACCGTATTTATGGGGTCTTCTTCGGGCGCAAATACGACATGTGAACATACTCTAAGAGTGCATAATGCAGTTTCAGGAGCCGAGCCAGCTTCACACACTGCAATCTGACAACGGTGGCCATGTTTAGAGATAAAATCTGATCCCCGCATTCTACCGCAGCATTCAAGTAATAGGAGAGCTCTAAACTCATAATATACTGCCGAACATAAGTACTACAGGATATTGTAATAGCAAATAAGAAATGGCATCTTCACATTCCTTAGTGGAAGTAAATGTTACAGTGAAAATGCTTTTAAAAACTAAAAAATATTAAAAAGCTTTCCCATTTCTCATCTAAAAAATTAACAATAAATATATATATTTTAAAAGTAGTAAAACATAAGAAAAGGTATATAAATTTGGTATTGCCAGAATTGTTTTTAACCCGCAGAATAATTAAAATAGTCACCTCCAATACATTAGTCAACCTCCAATACATTATATGGTACCATTAGAAAATATAACTGAGCCCACAAAAAACAAGCCCTCATACAGCTATGTCATTGGAAAAACAATATGGCTCTTAAAAGGTGTTAATAAAAAATTTAAATAGTCTGGTCCATAAAAGGAAACCTGTCAGGTGATTTATGCTGCCCTATCTTATAGCAGTAAATGACAGAGGGAAAGAAGCTGAGTTCTGTGATATATAGGTTTTTACCAGGGGCGTAACTAAAGGAGCCTGGGCCCCATAGCAAACTTCTGGATGCCCTCTCCCCCCGCTTCTCCGACCACAAACATTTACTGCACCTCTTAAGTCATGCAGTTACTAGATTATACAAGGAGTGAACACTTTACCATAGATATCCCCATAATACTGCTACCAAACAAATCCCACTATACCCATATTAACATTACCAATAGCACTACTACATATGGACCTGATTATACCGCCAGAATATGACTACAAATTACCATCACATAGTGACTAATGCCCATATACTATTAATGAATAAAGATCAATATTACTGCCATATAGTGGTATATACTAGAGTACACAGGTGTCCTACAAACTGTATGTAACCTCCATACAGTGACCATATAGTGGTAGATACCAGTGTACACAAGTGCCCTACAAACTGTATATTACCTTCATACAGTGTGTAACAGGTTGCGCCGCGGTCCGTGGTACAGACAGCGGTCACACCCGCGTTCCCCGCGGCGGGTCCCCGGCGGGGACGGGGGGCCCCGCGGACCACACTGCCGGTCGTAGCGCCACCCGTCCCATCCACTCACCTGGCCTCGCTCCCGTCCGGTCCTCGTCCCCTGCCGGCCGGAATGCGCACGCGCGCCCCCCGAGCGCACGCGCGCGCTCGTTCACGTACATTTAAAGGGACAGTGCGCCGGTAATTGGGTAATTGCCGGGCGCTGTCCCTATATAAGTTTTGCACCCACGTGACTTCCCTGCTGGATCTATGTTGCCTCGTGCTTAGCTAAAGCGTTCCCTAAGTGTGTTCTCGCCCTACGTGTACAGACCTCTTGCTACGTTTTCCCGACTCCGAACCTTTGCCGCCTGCCTGACCTTCTGCCTGCCCACGGACTACGATTCCCGGACTACGATTCTATACCTCGCTGCCCTCGGCTGCCACCGCAAGCAAGTCACGTCAGGGGGGACGACCTGGTAGCCTCACGCCGCAGCAAGTCCATCCCGCTTTGCGGCGGGCTCTGGTGAACACCGGGGGCTACTTAGATTCCGTTCCCTGGCGTGGCTTAACTATTATCGCTTACGGTGGTCCGGTGGATCCACTACCCAGCCGTTACACAGTGACCATATAGTGGTAGACACCAATGTATACAGACTCTGCAGACATATAAGTGATTACAGTGCAGTTACATCTTGTGATTCACAGGTGACGTTTCTCTACCGACTTGTTGACTTTCTCTTTTGTTCTGCATCCGGTCAAGACCACCATGATGACTTCTCTTGGCCACCACTCGTCACAGCAGATTTGGACACAAATATCTTAGAATCCTCACTTTTTCAGCACCTCACTCCCTGCCCCCCACCTCTGTACAAACTTCCCAAGGGCAGGTACAGGCCATAGCTTAGAGGCCCAGTCTCCTAAAGGGAAGGAACAGAGGATTCACCCCCTGGAGATTGTGTTACAGCTATGGTCTGTACCCTACCGAATCATATAAGCAGGTAGACCTTCATTAGATAGGTTGGTAGGCCCTAGGTAGGTAGGTTAGTAGACTTGAGGTAGGTAGGTAGTACATAGGCCCCAGGTAGGTAGATCCTAGGTAGGTAGGTAGGCAGTAGTCAGGAAGGTCTAGGCTGCAGATAGGTAGATTGGCACTAGGTAGGCAGTATTTAGGCCCCAGGTAGGTAGGTATGCAGTAGGTGGACCACAGGTAGGCTGTAAGTGGGCCCCAGGTGGCTAGGCTATAGGAGGATCCACATAGGTGGACAGGTAGGTAAATAGGCTATAGTGGGCCCCAAATAGGCAGGCAGGCTTAAGCTAGGCTATAGGGGCCATATAGGTAGGCATGTAGAGTTTAGGTAGCTATAGGGGGCTAAATAGGTAGACAGGCAGGATTTAGGTAGCTATAGGGAGCCATACAGGTAGACAGGGGTTAGGTGGGCTATTGGGGGCAATATAGGTAGGTAGGCAGGGTTCAGGTAGCTATAGGGGCTCCATATAAGTAGACAGGCAGGCTTCAGGGGGCTATATAGGTAGGCAAGCCTTAGGTAAGGCTATAGTGGCTACATAAGCAGGCTTTAGGAGGGATATAGGGCTATATAGCAGGCTTAGGGAGGCTACATAGGCAGGCTAAGGAGGGTTATATAGGCAGGCTTAGGTGGGCTATATAGGAAGACTTAGGGGGGGCTATATAAGCAGGCTGGGTGGCTATATAGGTAGGCTCAAGGGGCTATATATGCAGGCTTAGGGGGCTATATATGCAGGCTTAGGGGGCTATATAGGCAGACAGGGTGGGCTATATAGGCAGGCAGGGTTGGCTATATAGGCAGGCTGGAGGCTATATAGACAGGCAGGGGTATATAGGCAGGCAGGGTGGGCTATATAGGCAGGCAAGGTGGGCTATATATAGGCAGGGGTATATAGGCAGGCAGGGTGGGCTATATATAGGTAGGCAAAGGTATATAGGCTGGCAGGGTGGGCTATATATTGGTAGGCAGGGGTATATAGGCAGGGTGGGCTATATATAGGCAGGCAGGGTGGGCTATTTATAGGCAGGCAGGATGGGCTATATAGGAAGGCAGGGTGGGCTATATATAGGCAGGCAGGATGGGCTATATAGGCAGGCAGGGTGGGCTATATATAGCCAGGCAGGGGTATATAGGCAGGCAGGGTGGGCTATATATAGGTAGGCAAAGGTATATAGGCTGGCAGGTGGGCTATATATAGGTAGGCAGGGGTATATAGGCAGGGTGGGCTATATACAGGCAGGCAGGATGGGCTATTTATAGGCAGGCAGGATGGGCTATATAGGCAGGCAGGGTGGGCTATATATAGGTAGGCAAAGGTATATAGGCTGGCAGGGTGGGCTATATATAGGTAGGCAGGGGTATATAGGCAGGGTGGGCTATATATAGGCAGGCAGGATGGGCTATATAGGCAGGCAGGTTGGGCTATGTATAGGCAGGCAGGGGTATATAGGCAGGCTGGGGGCTATATATAGGCAGGCAGGGGTATATAGGCAGGCTGGTGGGCTTGCAAGCAGGGCAGGTAAAATAAATAGCTTACTTACCTCCGATCATGTGACATAATCGCGCCGCCCACGTGATCACTGAGAGCCGGCGCCTGCTATCAGTATCAGAGCGGAGTATCAGTGCCAGATGCGCTCCACTCTGCTACCACGGGGCAGCAGTATTACCGGGGTAGCAGATGTGGTAGCAGCTGCCTACGGGGCCCGGGCCCCCTAAGAGCCCGGGCCCCATGGCAGCTGCTATGTCTGCTACCCCGGTAGTTACGCCCCTGGTTTATACGGTGTTGGACTGGGGTGTCTGGGGCCCACTAGATGAGTTGATTCTAGGGGCCCACCCTAAAGCTATTGTACTGTCAGACCCCTGCCTCTGCCACCTGTGTGGTGCTCCCACCCAGTCTCGCTTCAACCTATACAGACTGGTGTGATGACATCATCACACTAACTTGTAGTCAAGATGAGGCACTGGGACTGAGTCTCCCTCATCTAATTACAGCACAACACTGGCTGGTAAACATAAAAGGGCTAAAGATACATGTCCCCCTCACCAAATTATACATTTTATGTAAACAACAATATATACGAAAACCTATAAGGCTGAGATCACACAGCATATTGCGTTGTGCAGCTGTGTGCACTGCAATATGCCTGCTGTTGAAAGTATGCAATGGCCAGCGCGTACTTTTAGCAAAGCAATGGCGCTGCCTCCTATTCATGTCACTTCTATTTATGGGCAAGTACTGTGCATCGGGGAATACAGCAGGTTATCATAGCACTCAATGAGTGCTATGATTTTACTGTATTTGCGGGGTGTACTCCTGGTGCACTGCAGCACAATTGCATGTCGAAGTACGTCCTGAAAATATGCCATGTGAACATACCATAAAAAAATTAAAGGATACAGCACTGCCGGAAAAAGTATAAAATAATGGTGTGCCAAACTGAAGAGTAAGACCCAAGTCCTCCACAAATGAAAAAAATAAAGAAAGCAGCACCACCAAAATTCAAAAAAATAGTGATTTAACCACCTAAGTCCATACAAGCAACGTTTCAACCTCTTAATGACTTGAGAATGACCCCATTGAGGGGTTGAAACGTTGATTATATGGACTTAGGTGGTTAAATCACTATTTTTTTGAATTTTGGTGGTGCTGCTTTCTTATTTTTTTCATGTGAACATACCCTAACACAAAGTACTAAGTATAAAATCACTAATTAATGGTCATACATTTACCAAATAACACTGCTACACAAAACCAGAATCCAAAGGCCAATATTACAAATAAATCCACCACCACATAGTGGCTAAATAATACTGCCTTGCCATGACCATATATCACCACCACATAGTGACTGAATAATACTGCCACACCAGGACTACATGCCGCCAACAGGGACTCAGAGAAGATGTCTTTTCTGATAGGTCGTTCCCTTCTCTGATTAATCGTTCTCTTTCCCTTTTCTTCTCCATCCGGTCCAGACCACCTTGACGTCTTCTCCCAGCCACAACTTGTCCCTGCAGAATTTACCATACAAACATCTTAGACTTCCAACACTTCTCTACCAATTCCCACTTCTGTATAGACTCTCCCCATCTATTGTGCCCCAAATGATAATAATGAGCCCTTTGTGCCCCAAACAGTAAAAGTGCCGCCAAATGGCCCCCATTTGTGTACCAAATTTTAGTCTTCTTTTGTGTCCCCATATTGTAGGTAAGTAAATCCCCAATACAGTAGGTAGACACACACCCAAAATTAGGTAGGCAGATAGGTAAATCCCTTTTTAGTAGGTATACAACTGTAGGCCCCTTTTGGTAGTTATGTAGACCCATGTAGGTAGATATAAAAGCCCCCATTAAGTAGTTACATAGACCCCTTTTAGATAGTTAGACTCCTGTAGATTAATATACAGGCCCCTGTAGATATACCCCCTTGTAGGTAGATTTATAGGCCCACTGTAGGTAGATTTATAGGCCCCCTGTTTTTGGTCTTATAGACCCCTGTAGGTAAGTAACTATATAGAGTCCCTGTAGGTAGGTAGAGAGGTGTCCGTTAGTATATAGGCCCCCTGTAGATAGGTATATAGATCAACCTTTGGTATAGCATCTTTAGGTAAGTATATATAGCAAATGTAATATTTATACTCATTTATTTAACCTTTTCAGAAAATGTCCATTAAAACTTTCGGTACATTTTTCATCTTTTAAAATATATAGAAGAAGTTGTGGTATACTTAAAGGGGTTTTGCCACGATCTAATGTTACATAGTTACATAGTTTGTCAGGCTGAAAAAAGACATACGTCCATCCAGTTCAGCCCATTTATTTAAAGTGTTGCTAAAGTGTTGATCCAGAGGAAGGCAAAAACCCCCATGAGGTAGAAGCCAATTGACCTCATGTTAGGGAAAAAATTCCTTCCTGACTCCAATCTGGCAATCGGAATAAATCCCTGGATCAACTACCCCCCTCTAGAATCCTAGTCACTATAACTTGTTATATTACATCTAGAAATGTATCCAGACCCTTCTTCGGAATCCTAGTCACTATAACTTGTTATGTTATCACTCTCCAGAAATGCATCTAAGTCCTTCTTGAACTCTGTTAGTGAATTCACCATGAACAATTTCCTCTGGCAGAGAGTTCCACAGTCTCACAGCTCTAACAGTAAAGAATCCCTTTCTATGTTTATGTAGAAACTTTCTTTCCTCAAGACGTAGAGGATGCCCCCTTGTTCTAGATACATGATCCTATTAGCCTTGGCTGCTGCTGCCTGACTCTGGCTGCTACAGTTAAGTTTACTGTCCACTAGGATTCCCAAGTCCTTCTCCATGTCACTTTTACCCAGTGTTTTTCCATTTGACATGTAATCATGTAATGGATTTTTCCTCCCCATGTGCATAACCTTGCATTTATCAGTGTTAACGTGGGATCCTCCAAAATGGGTATTTAATCACTTTTCTAAATACTGTATATGTCATTAAAAAAGTGAAGCCTGTGAGAGCTACAGCATTAATTACATGCCCTTAGTTTCCTGACATTTTACACTAGACACGACCAGGACACTGACAGGAGAAGTTTGAACTTCTTATCTCATGGCAGGGAACATGAACCAGCTTTGTAGGGACTGGGGAAAAAAGTCTCCGTCTCCTGTATAGAGAAACCACTGGTTGTAATGTAATTATCGAGTATGATGCTGGCTCCTGCTCAGCCCCTCTTCTCCCCTACCCCCAGGGCCATTCCTAGGGGCGGGCAAGGCACCTGGAGGATCACCCCTGACTCTGCGCGGCTGTTTTATAACAGGGAGGAGGCAGGACGAATCGTTCCCGTCCTGACTCCTCCCCTGTATCAGCGTCGCAGGGGGCGCACAGCTATCACCGCGCCCCCTGCGACGCTCGATCTCCTCGGCTGGCAGCTCTACCACCGAGGAGATCCCTGGGAGCATCACTGGCTACAGGGGGCATCACTGGCTACAAGGGGCATCACTGGCTACAAGGGGGGCAACTACTGGCTACAGGGGGCATCACTGGCTACAAGGGGGCATCACTGGCTACAGGGGGCATCACTGGCTACAAGGGGGCATCACTGGCTACAGGGGGGCATCACTGGCTACAGGGGGCATCACTGCCTACAAGGGGGGCATCATTGGCTACAAGGGGGGCATCTACTGGCTACAGGGGGCATCACTGGCTACAAGGGGGGCAACACTGGCTACAAGGGGGGGCATCACTGGCTACAGGGGGCATCACTGACTACAAGGGGGTATCACTGGCTACAGGGGGGGCATCACTGGCTACAAGGGCATCACTGACTACAAGTGGGGCTTCACTGGCTACAAGGGGGTCATCACTGGCTACAGGGGGCATCACTGGCTACAGGGGCATCACTGGCTACAGGGGGCATCGCTGGCTACAGGGGAGCATCACTGGCTATAGGGGGCATCTACTGGCTACAGGGGGGCATCATTGGCTACAAGGGGGGCATCACTGGCTACAGGGGGGCATCACTGGCTAAAAGGGGGGCATCTACTGGCTACAAGGGGGGGCATCACTGGCTACAGGGGCATCACTGGCTACAAGGGGGGCATCACTGGCTACAGGGGGGCATCACTGGCTACAAGGGGGGCATCAATGGCTACATGGGGGCATCTACTGGCTACAGGGGGACATCTACTGGCTACAGGAGGACATTTACTGGCTACAAAGGGGCATCGCTGGCTACAAGGGGGCATCTACTGGCCACAGGGGCATCACCTGGCTACATGGGGGCATCTACTGGCCACAGGGGCATCACTGGCTACAGGGGGCATCATTGGCTACAGGGGCATCATTGGCTACAGGGGGCATCAACTGGCTACAGGAGGCTACTACCTGGCTATAGGGGGCTACTATGTGGCTACAGGGGGCATATTACATGGCAACCATATGAGGTGCTATAGATGGGTTTGTATAGAGATAGGAATTGGTAGAGAAGCACTGATAACGTGAGGAGTCTTAAGATAGTTGTTTTGTAAATTTTACAGTGAAGAGTCGGGAGTAGTCGTCATGGCATCTGGGACGGATGAAGAAGAAGAAGAGAAAGAGAGCAACTTTTCAGAGACGTCTCCTGTGAGTCACTAGATATAACTTTACTGTAATCATTTATATTTCTGCAGAGCCTGTGTACAGTGGGTATCCATCATTGTATGGTCACCGTACGCCGGTAATATTGGTTGAAATATAATGGTTTGTATTCAGTAATGGTCAGTTTCTATTATTCAGTCACTATATGGTGGTGATATGTGGTCATGGTGTGGTGGTATTATTCGGTCACTATGTGCTGGTGATATGTGGTCTTAGTGGTCTTGGGATTCTGGTTGGTGTAGCAGTGTTATTTGATAACTGTATGACTATTATTTAGTAGTTTTAAATGTAGCAGATTGTGGTAAAGCTTTTTGTATATTTTGGCTTTGGTTTATGGTGATGCAATGTGGCGCACTGTGGCGCCATATGTTACGGGTGGAGGGGTGAAATTTCTTCACCTTGCCATGAGTGAAACTTGCTCCCCCCCCTACAGCTTTTAAGGGACTGGGGAAAAAAGTTTTCCCTTTTTGTCCCCGTTTTAGAGAATTTCCCCTGGTTTGAATGTAATTATTTAGAGTAAAGATTGGGGACTCTCCCTTGCTCCTTTCTCAGCCCCTTCTTCCTTTTTCTGCATTTTTTGAAGGGGAAAGAAAGAAACCTGCCTGCCTGGGAAAAAAATCTTCCCCCTTTAGTAAAAAAAGTGGGGGAAAACAAAATCCCCCTTAAAAATCTTGCACAATAGTTATTCTTGATTTAGCAAAAAAAAAATGTTTTCTCCCAATAAAGAGGGTGAGCCCCAGGGGGCGGCATGGGGGGGGGTTTAAATTGGAAAATCACAGAGGAGGAAAAATTTTTTTTTTAAACCCCGAAACTCAAAAACCCCTTTTCAAGGGTCAAAAATTTAGCCCGTTTTGCCCAAGGAAAAACACTTTTTGGCAAAAACCCCCTTTAAAAATTTCCCGGGGCTTTAGTTAAATTTAAATCAGCTTTCCAAATCCTTCATAAGTTCCAGAGGAAGGGTCTATTAGTGGGCCTATTTTTGCGATAGTTAAATTTCAAAACGAGGTAAAACAAATTGGAACCCTATAATTTTTAGTTTTAATTTTTAGATCAAATCTTATAAGTAGACCCCCCGGGGGGTATTTCAGACAATTAAATAAGCTTTGAATACATCTTTAAATTTTTTTTAAGTAAATATATTTTTGAAGGTGGGTATTGAAAAGAAATTTTTTCACCAAAATTTTGGGAAAAAACCCATCCAATCCAAAAACAAAAAAAACAAAAATATAGATTCCATAAAAATTTAAAAACCTGTAAATAATTTAGAAAATCAGAGGGAAAAATTTTTAACCCCTTTCACCTTTGGGCGTATGCATACGTCCCCGGTGGTTTGGGGGGTTTTCCCCAAACCCGGGCGTACTACGCCCTGAGGAAAACTCAAAAAGCAAAGTTTTGTGGGGATGGTGCGTGGGTTTTCAGTGTATATTAAAAAATGACCCTCCCCCGCGTCGGCCCGAACCCCCGTTTACTCCGGGGGGAGGGGGGGTTTAACCCCTTTAAAATTGGGGACCCTCGGGTCCAAAAATAAAATAGGGAAGAAGCAGGGGGAGAACGGTCCTCCCGCGTCTCTGTCCGCGGCATTTAAATGCACGGATTGGGTCATCCGTTCAGCTTTCCCCCTTCTGCCAAAACACCGGAGGGCATAGAAAAGCCCTTTCCCGGGGTTTTTCTTTGCGTTTACGATTCCCCCGGAGGCCCATGGGAAAGTCCCGGGAAGTGACTGACAGTTTTTTCATTGAACCCTGCCCAAAAAACAAATGGCTTGATTCCCCTTTTAATTAGGACTTTAAAAATCTTAAATTCCCAAAACCCCTATGGGGGAAAAAATAAAAAAAAATGTGAAAAAATAAAAAAAAAAAAATAAAGTGGGAAAACATGTAAAACACAAAAACGAAAAAAAAAAAACACGTTTCACCGCCCCTTTTCCCCTTTAAAAAGCCAATGCCCCCAAAAAGATAAAAAATAATAAAGAAACCCTATTTTGTATGCCGCGTGTGTAATGCCGCCCTTTAAAAATCTGTCATGTTAATTTACCCGTTGGTGAACGGCGTAAAAAAAAAAATGAAAAAAACAATCACAGAATTAAATTTTTGTTATCCCGCAGCACAGAAAATGGAAAAAAAAAGTGACAAAAACCCCTATAAACGCCAACGGTTGAACAATTTAAAATGCTTTCTTTCCGAAAAAAAAAAGTCCTAACACAGCTCTGTATAGGGAAAAAAAATTAAAAAAGTAGGCTTCAGAAGACAGCGATGCATAAAATATCTTTTACAACTAAAAACCTTTTTTTTTTTTTTAAAGTGCTTCAACAAAAAAAAAAACTAAATAAATTGGGTACGCCAAATATATCGCCCCACGAGTAAAGCTAACTTTTTACGGATACGCCAGTGGCGCTTTAAAAAAAAAAAATAAAAAACACTACTAGGATTGCATTTTTTTTCTCACTTGCCTTAAAAAAAAAAGGATTTAAAATGATAAAAAAAGTTTTGCCCCCCCAAATGTACCAATAAAAACGTCAACTCATCCCGCAAAAAACAAGCCTGTTATACAGCTCAATACACAGAAAAAAAAAAAAGTTATGGTTCAGACTATGGCGATGAAAAAAATGTTTTTTTCCTTTTGAATAAAAAGTGTTTTTTATTGATAAAAGCAGTAAAAAAAAAAAAAAATATACAAATTGGGGATTGCTGTACCGTATGACCGTGAGTAAAGAGCAATCATATCTAACGCACAGTGCCCCTATAAAAAATAAAAAAAAAAAAAACACTACCAGGTTGTGTTTTTGTTCAAAACGCCCCCACAAAAACCTTAATAAAAAAATGAACAAAGTGTTGTATGCACCCCTTTAATTGGGACCCAAAAAAAGCATCAATTCCCCGCAAAAAACAAGGGGCTGACACAGCAAAATAAAAAAAATTAGACTGCAGTATAGGACAACATAAAAAAAACTTTTTTTTTTAGACCTATTTCTTTTTGGTAAAAAGTAATTTAAAAATAAAAAAACTTTAAAATTTATCCATTGCAATTGACCGCCCCCATAGTAAAGTTTCGCACTTTTCAGCCGGTGAATGCTGTAAAATTAAAGCCAAAAAAAAAATGGGGAAAATGCGTTTCCCCCCCCCAAATTTTTTTGGCCTAATGTAAAAAAACGTGGGAAACGTGCACCCAAAATGCCCAATAACCCCTAAAAGGTTCCTGGGGGTTTTTTGAATCTAAAATGGTGCGACTTCTGGAAGGTTTCACCTGTTCGGGACTTTGGGGGCTTTCAAATCCCGACTTGGGCCCCCCCAAAAAACTATTCCAAAAGCCAAATAGCGTTCCCTCCCTTGTACGCCCTCCCCTGCGCCCAAACAGCAGTTTTCCCCACATTTTTAGGGTTTCCGAACTTGGAAAAATTTTTTTAAACAAAATTTTGGGTTTTTTTTTCCCGGATTCCTTGTAAATAGAAACATTTTAAGTAAAAATTTCAGATTTTGGGAAAAAAATTTTTTTAATTTTCAAAAGCCCAAGTTAAAAAAAATATTGTGAATCACTGTGGCGTCGATAACTCATACACACCTGTATAATACCCTTTAAGGGGTTTTGTGTTTCCCCCTATGGGGCTTTTTAGGGGGTTTTTTTAATAAGTTTTAGCACCTTAGGGTCCCCAAAAAATGAAATGGCGCCTAAATAAAATTGATTGAAAAAGGACCCCCGGTCCGTAGGGCTCCTCCATTTGGGGTTATGGGTGGCCAAATAATGCACTAGGGCCACATATGGGATATTTCTAAAAAACCGGGAGACCTGGGGAAATGATATTACATTGCATTTATCTAGTCAAATTTTCTGTATTCCAGTGAATAATGGAATTAAATATTGAAAATCTGAAAAAAAAAGTGAAATTTTGAAATTCCCTCCCCCTTTGCTTTAATTACTGTGAAATTCCCAAAAGGGTTAACAAATTCCTAAACATGTTGTTTAAAAATTTTAAGGGGTGTGTTTTTAGATGAGGTCATTTTATGGGGGTATCTAAAATAAGGCCCCTAAAACCAGTAGAATGGAATGGTCCCCAAAAAAAAAGTTATTGGTAAATTTTTTGAAAATTTTAGAAATTTTTTACTAAATTTCTAAGCCCTCTAATGATATATTATAAAAAGGACATTTAAAAAAAAATGCCAACCATAGGGACATATGGTTGATGGTAGTTATAAAAATTTTGTGGTGAATAATTATTGTTTGAGAGAATTTTGAAACTTTTAAAATCACAAATTTTTTTTAAAATTTTTTCATGAAAATTTTTTATTTTTTACAAAAAAAACAAGGTTTTATGGATAAAATTTTTTACTAACTTTTAAAAACCCAAAGTTTTTCCGAGAAAAAAATTCGAATCACAGGATAGGTAAAAATGTCAAAAAAATTATTCTTTACATTAAGTGACTTAAAAAATAGGGTGGGTCAGGAAGCCCCAAAATGGCTAGTCTTAAAAGGGGTTAAAAGCCCCTTTTCGAGTTATTGTAATCTTATTTCATTAATAATTAATTTTATTTAAATTTTATTTAATACTTTGCACAAAAAGCCCTTTTTTGGTGATGCAAAAAGCCTCTGTAGGAGAAATGTCGTGTGCATTGTCAGGTGGATTTTTTGGGGCCCTTCTTTCACAAAACATTCTTTTAAATTCTTAAGGCTCCGTGGGCTCTTTAGGCTATGTTTCTATGAGAATGTGGATTACTGTAATGTGGGACGTGTGTTGGCGATTTTATCGACAAAATTGGGAAATCGGCACGGTTTTATCTTATCGATTTTTTGATCGCAATAATTTGGTTAAAAATTTCCAAAATCTATTAAAATTTGCGCCCTTTTCGGGCTTCCTGTCATTTTGGCGGTCAGCAAAACTGCTTAGAGAAAAGGGAGGGTGAGCTGGTGGGGTGCGAGTATGAGGGGTGTGTATGGGGTTTTTTGATTGGCTGGAAAAAACACATGACTTGTTT
>JAODAL010016487.1:0-80527 GCA_025379985.1 Phyllomedusa bahiana
TGACTAGTTCGTTCCAAATTACAGCTGTGGAAATGTAATGAAATGGGGCTAAAAGGTGAATATCACCTTGGCATGGTCCCAGGGGGACAGGCAGCAAGATTTAAAAGGGGGGAAGCGGATTTGATGGAAGTCTTAAAAAAAACTGTGGACAGCTCATTTCACTGTAGTGTTTACGTATGGCTATGTTAAAATTATTTTTCTGCGGCCCGGTAAGTCTTTTGTTTTTCGGGAGCTTGCGCCAATGGGCCCCCATACCCTGCGGGGGTGGTGGGGCGCACGCCTGCCGGCACCATAGGCATTCATTACTCACGGCGCATATTCACCGCAAGTAATTGACATGTCACTTATCTCCCCACGCGTATAATACGATCGTATTGTACAAGCGAGGAGAGGAGGCATAATCCATAGTTCCATGAAAAAATTTTTGATTTCCTTTAAATCGGCGGCATCTGCCGTATTAGAGCGAAATCGTGCCGAAATGCGGCCAAAAAATTTCCCCGTGTAAAACTCCCTGTAAAGTTCCCAACACTATTTAAAAAAAAAATCTGTGGAAATTATGATTAAGTCATCAAAATACAAGCATACAATGTACCGTGACGCCGCACAACCTATGAAGTAGCACACAAAAAAAAAAAATCCGTCATACATTGCATGAAAATACTACACAGCACAGGTTTCCCTACACTATACTTTATACCGCATGCTACACGAACATTCCTGCATACACTAGACTCATATCGAACAGTAAGGTTTTACAGCCAGTGATCTGGTATGGAGAGTGGGAAGAAGGGGAGTTCAAGTTTTTTTAAGGGGCCATGTAAAGGGGAGTGAGGTGAAGAGAAGTGTTCATCTTCATCAATGTACCAAACATTACAATGGACTCGTCCTGGGTACATTGTCATCGAGTTCATGTTCAATGGTGTCCAAAAGGAAACCACTTTGCCTCTCTTTTGGGAGAGCCTCTTTCAATGGGTACCAAGTCTTGCAGAGGTCGCAGGTATGCATGAATGACCTCAGAGGCAGATCCCTCTGAATAACCATCCACAGCAAGCCATTATGCCCATTGGTTAACCTCTTATGACGCCGATTAGTGGAATAGCCTTTTTAAAGAGGTTATCCCATCCAACTTGCGCTTTACAGCAAGATTGACTCCCTCTTTCTATTCAGGCTGTGAGTGGTTCTACAGCAGTGACCAACATGCTCAGCTAGGAAAAGTTTTGAGGAAAAAATGTCAAAGGGAATTGTTTTGATGAAGGGGTTTTTTAAAGCAGGGCAAAAAGGCCACAGAGTTAAAAGGGTCAAAAATTTGTCAGTAGAAAGATATAAAAAACGCTTTGTGTGATAAGACACAGCAGGGAGTGTTGTCACCATCCCAAGCAGAGCTGCTAGAGTAGAGACAGGTAGTCAGTAACTGCAACAGATTATATAAACAAGCAAGGTACAAGAACTGCTCTAACTCTGAAAAAGTTGCAAAAAGGAAAAAAGCAATGCATTTTGCCTACATATGTTTAGCTAATCCGTGTGTTCGGAATACCCCTTTAAATCCTTAGTTCTGGATCATTTTAGGTTTACGTTCCTCCAGTTGGTACTCTCTCCCAGACCAAATATACACAGAACCAGAGAGTAGCAGTCTGTGCTAGAGGAAGGGAAATAAATAAAGTTATTTTGGGGTAGAGTTGATAAAAATTTACCCGGAAAAAAAAAGAGGGTGGGAGCAACTTCAGGACCCCGGGTCTATGGATCTTGGGGCACTATAAAAAACAAGGCAAACCAATGAGAAACAGTGGTGCAAGAGATAAAATTAACAAGAGGATAAGTAGGTTTTGCGAACAGTGTTAACTGAGCCCCTCTTTTTTTAAAATAAATTTTAAAAAAATTTAAAATTACAAAAATTGTGCCCTGGAAAAAAATTATTTCAACATTTTGTTTGCAAATGTCCTTTTCATAAATCTTGCTTGCCAAGAACTCATTTATCACAAGGCAGCCATACATTCTTAAATAATGTCCTACTGTTTTGTACTGTAAAACTGTCATGACCCACATTTTTAACCTGGTACCAAAATTAAAATTAGGTTAAGGGACTAAAAAATGCAAAGTCATTTTAGCACATGGTTGTACATTTTTGAAAGGCGATAGTTAAAGGGAACCTGTCAACAGGAAAATGGCGACTAGTGTGAGTACATTACTAGCTCTAGATGCTTAGTGTAGGGATGTAAATGTTTAATTTTAAGTATGGTAGTCCTTTCTGTGTAAGATCAGGCTTTTTCTGCAGCCCCCCTTCTGTACTTAAACACGATTTGGATGATGGTTAGCCTTCTAAACAAAATCAATGCGAGCTGAGGTGAAAAAAAACTGTACTGTAACAGTTTAGACTAAAAGCTATAGATATGCTGAATATCAGGAATGTGGAGTCAGTGCCTATTTTGCAGGAAGCGGGAGTGTCACAAAAGGACGACTCCCAAAATTTAAAATTTGGCCCGTTGTTCGAGCGTGCAAAGAGCAAGGGGAATTGGGTGCGGCCAGTCTCCTGCTCCCTTCTTCACCCCCAAATCAATGGGGGGTTAATGATGAAGGAGCATGCAAAGCGTGCCCCAGGGGAAAAGATTTGCTCCCCTGGGCAAACAGATTTCAGTAAATTTTTTCACCCGCTTTTAAAATAAAAAAAGGGGAAAGAGTTCAACCCTTCATCCAAAACTGACTGTTGGTTTTAGGCAATTTTTTATACCCCCACTTGTTAGAGATGTTTTCCCCTGTGGTCAACGCTTTGCCCCCCAACCCCAAATTAGTGTAGAGAGGCCGTTCTCTAGTGGAAAAAATGAGATCAGATGTGAGGTCATGTTGAGGATTGAGGGGGACAATATATTTTCAAATTAGGGGACTACAAAAAAGTTCCTGCAGGTTTTGTATTTTACAATTTTTTGTGTTCTAAAGTCATATCCAAAAAATAATTTTACACTGAAAGCAAAAAGGTAACAATGTTTTTAACGTGTGGCTTTCAGGCTCCATATCTCACCATCCACTACAGCTTTGTACATGAGGCTTCTGTAATTTTATATACTCATCTTACCCATCTTAAACATAAATTTTACTTGAAAGTATTTAGCATCTGCTTAGTTCTGCAGATTCTTTCCTGTAACTACCTTGTTACTGTTTTGATCCTAAAAATCAAAATGCAATTATTTTTTTAGTATTAGGGAAATCCACCTATTGGTTTTCATCACTGCATGAATCCTTCTGGGTTCTGGATCAGATTCAAGCATATATTGAGCATAATCTGATCACTTGTCTCTTCTAAACGTTCCCAATGTTGGTGCAGACTGGACTTGGATACAAATACAGCTTTTTCTTCAACTCTACCCACAAGTGTTCAAAAGATCAAAACATTGTTATCCTTTTGCTTGTCAGTGTCTTGATTATTGTATCATAAGGTGATAAACAGACGGATTTTACCATTTTACTTCAGTATAGTTATATCTAAAACATGCGCCGTTTATGAGGGAGTCAGGAGTTTGGTGGTTTGGGAAATTGAGGAGTCCGGGCTTTGGCTTGCCGACTCCACAGCCCTGCTGTATATAGCAACATAAGTATAAGGATTTTAAAGTTATAGAACCGTGCTGCCTATAACCTCACACTGAAATAATTTTGGATTTGTTTAAAGTGGGGGTTGATCTCCCATCCCCCCACCCGCCCCACACACACATCCAAAATTTTTAAAAATGTCTGTCTAGAGGAAACATGCTCCAAATTTGTAATCTGCAATAAAGTAGTACTTGTTGTAACACACTCGGAACATTAAATACCACAGATGCATTACATTTGTAATTAGATGTGTTAGGCAAAGGCAACCTTTTGGGTGGATTGACACCCTTCATCAAGCATATGAAAAAGCAGTAGGCACCACAGGATCAGGAGTGAAACAGAACCTGAAATCTGGCCATAGTCTAGATTGCTGCAAATAGCCTTTAACATCTCTAAAACGAAAACCTAGCCACATATGCAAGAGACTGCTGAAAGTATCACGTCCATTACTACTTTAAGCTGCTCGGAGACTGCAGGATACTTGACTGATCAGCCACTTTAAAAGGTCTAGCACTGGAAATGAATCCTGCTTATAGGGTATGAATATATAGCATGGATTAGTGTGGCTGTGATGTGGCCAAGTACCACACCCCAATATGGCCGCTATTGACCAGATGAAATACTAACAAACTCAGGCAGTCATTGGCAGCAGCATGGGAGCATGTCTTAAGCTATAAGCAGCTGGACGCCCATGTGACCTCATCCATAGTGTTGCTTTGCTGTCCTGTGGTCTTGTGAGTTTGTCTAATTCTGATTATAATTTCTGATTTCCTATTAAGTTGTCTGCATAGCCCATTGTGGATGATATTGCTGAGGGTTGTGACAATGGGTTTATGGCAACTTCGGTGCTTGCAATCTTGCTCGCAGCATAATGCACAATGTGGAGCAGACAAATTTTTCCATCTGTTGTCTTGGATTGTCCTAACCATGTCCCAGGACTACCACTGGCAGCAGGTGTTGCTTGCATCTGTTATGGCGGTGCTCCAAGACCTCAGAATACTAATGAAGTTTTATCTAATTAGGGCTAGTGGCTATTCACTGATAAATGGGATGCTATGGGCTATGATGGGCTTAACCTCCTGCATTGTAAGAAGATTTGTAATAAAACAGACACCGTAGGCGCCAAGATCCAAGCTTGGCAACAAGTACAATAAACTTTTTCCTTTTCATCTTAGGGCACAGTTATCATCATTGCAAATCATGGTGACAGAATTGATATCCCACCTGGAGCAGTATTAGAGAACATAATAGTGTCTGGAAACCTTCGGATCCTGGATCATTGAGCTCTGTCTCAGCACATCCTCCTTTTTACAGTGATGTACAGTACATATTAATAACTTGACACTGGCGGCTTGTTACTAGCTGATCTGAACTCTGGTCTCCACTCTTCTCAGTATTGTAGTTGTCTGTGTTCTCTGTAGTCTTTATTTAAGAAAAAGCCCAACCTATATTTGGAAGCAATAAATAAAATATATAATAATGTAATAATAGATATATATACCCTGGTAATGTGCAATACCGTCCTAAATTGTGAAAAATAAAAGGACTCCCCTAACCACGGCTTTGACTGTCTTCTTTCGAGAGCTTGTGGCCAAGCTTGATAAAGTGTTCGTTGAAGGCTCATGGGAGAAATAATTACAAATTTTTTGTGATAACTAAATATTGAATTGCAATTTTATGTCCTGGCCATATCTTCCATCTACTAACTGGTTGTAGATTATAAACAGCTGGACCAATTCCACTGTAAAACAAGCATTGGTGTGTAAATTCAAGTCTCTAACCTAGCATAGAGTTCCAAGCTGTACATTTGCCTGCAGGTGGCCCATCATTTTAAAATGGGCCAGAAAGGAGGGGACCACATAGAGTATCTTTTCATGTTGTCCTCTTTTCCAGCTGACATCAGCAAGAGTTCAAGATACAAAAAATTGAATATCTTACCAGAATGGGGACTACAAGCTGTGTGTTTGCCTTTACAGAGGAGTGGTGGTGTGTATAATATGGGCTACAACAGACCACCTCAGACTTTCTACTCGGTAGCTAATTTATGGCCGTGCCACATTAATAAATGAATACTACCATGTAGCACCCACATAACCTTCATCGCAGCACCAAATAAATACTGCCATGGAGTCAACCAAACTGCAGAATAAACCTTCCCAGTGGTGTTAAATACTGTAGTGCACAACAAAATAACTACTTGGAAACACCCAACAATTACCACAGTTCAGCATAAAATGTCCCATTGTAGTACCACATATCACCATAGCAGCACAAAACACATGGGGTGACATGTATGAATCCTGATGCTGATAGACCAGTTCTAAATCGCTTTAAGGTAGTATAGACTGCACCAGAATGTATGAACCTGTTCTTCTGCAGGTCATACATACAGGCGCAGTCTAGTGCAAATGGCTGTTCTAACTGTTCGTGCCAAAGTTTTGACGTCAAAGAATCATAAATGTCTACTTCTACTAATGTGGTGCGACGCCCCCAGAACGCCCCAAAACTTTGGCGCGCTAAAATGTGTTTGGCACGGTAACGAAGTACTTATCGTGCCAAAGTTTGGAAAACGCCTCTTCATACATCTATAGAACTGGTCTACTACAGCTTTTTGATGCCAGAATTCTGGCGCATCCCCCACATACATGTCGCCCGTAAAGTACAGCAGAAAATAAGGCCAAGCAGCATACAGAACAGACCATTTTACCTGTTCAGCAAGCCTTAACACCAAGAATGTGACCGTGCCTGGCCTTGGCAGTTAAAGGGGTTGTCCACCTCATAAGAAAATAAAAGAAGCTCCTCGTCCCAGTAAAAAAAAAAAAAAAAAAAACCATTTCACGTCCCCGGTGCTGTCTCTCCCCATTCTGTTGATAGGCTATAGCTTCCGAATGGGGTGTCAGCACTGCAGCTGCTGATTGCAGGGGTCAGGTGCCTCTAATTTACATTACTGTTCAAAGCTGAACCGTGATGTAAGTAGAGGCTTTTGTGGTGACCTCCCCATTAGCAAGTGTTGGCGTGTCAACAGAAAATTGGGGGAGACGTTTTGCTGGAATTGGGACCCGGAGTCAGGGGAGTATTTTTTTTTTTTTTTTTTTTTTTTTTTTTTATTTTACTTAGAGCCCAAGAACTGCTCCTTTCCATTTTTCTTTAAAGTAGACCTCCCCATCAAGATTACATTAAATTGATTTTCCTATTGCAGCCATTTAAAGCATATCAATAGTGTTTGATGAAACTCCCACTGAAATGACTGCATGTATGGCCACTTCTCTATTCTGCACCAAGGCTTTGGTAGTGCCTGTTCTTAAGATTGGTAGGAGAGTCCCAGAGGTGAGACCGGTACCTGATCTTTATGGCATAACCTATCGATATTCCATGAATATCTAATATAGCAAATCCCTTTAAATGGTCTCAAATATGGCAGGACACTTTCATACTGGCTCCTTTTGCATGTTTAACTGGTTTCTGAAGCCATTCTAAAGGCATGTCTGCATACTCTCTTAATATGTAATTTCTAGGTTGCTGTTACTAAGTGGACTGCTACATCAATTTCTACACATCTGCTGCAAAGTACAGGTGGGCAACATTTTTCCAGCCATGTCCTTGGTGTTACGATTACCTGGCTGCAAGAATCTTTTCCCTGGGACACGTTTAAATTCATGCATACTTCCTAAGGTTTTTGTGTAAAACTCAACTCCTGCTCCTTATACGGAGCTCTTAATTGGATTGTACCAAAGGATAAGCTGTAACTGGATGATGATGGAGAATTAGAGAGCAGGGTCTGGGCAGTAACCCTTCCACAAAAGTTGCTTCTTCCTTAAATGTCCTGACACTGGGAGGTGTCTCGAGGCTGCAAGGAAGAGGAATTAAGCTGTTGGTTAAAGGGGTTATCTGGGAGTTTCAAGATTTTGTAGTGCACTATAAATGGAATAGCTTTACTTTTTCATATAAATCCTATTACCTTCATGTGTTTCTTTTCTTTTGCCTCATTCATCTATTATAAGATCCACTTTTTGCAGTGAAACTTCCTGCTTGTGGAAGTGTCAGTAGTTCTCTTTCCTACAAATCCCAGACTGCATTGCGATCTAAGACTTCACTCCACAGTTATCACTGTGACATTGGCGTCTCTTACCCCCCTAGCTCTGTACTTGATCATAATGATATAGGTACAGAGGTACATAATATCACTAGGACTAAGGAGGTACTATTTAAACTGTACAGAGCTGCAGTTATTATTTTCATGACGGCCGTACACAGCTCTGAACTGTTGTCCTTTGCTCCCATTACTAAATTCTGCCAGCAGGGCTCAAAAATAGTTACCCCTCCCCTGTAATTACTTTAATGTAATTACTTACATTCACTTGCAAACTACAGGCTGGTGGGAGTGAATGCAGCCAGATCGTTCTCTGCTCACCCATTACAGAGGAGTGTTCCTGAGCTGAGCCTGACTTCAAAGTACACCCACTGAGTGATGCAATGTTCACTGAGGCCATGTGATCAATGAACATCAGGTGGTTTGCAGGTGATAGGGGAAGTCAAGGCTGTTAGCCTGGTTCTCCACAGCAGGACAGGTAAATAAGTATGAATTACAAAGTTTAATATAATACAGTTGGGAGCCCTATAACGAATAAAAAGATAAAGCGAAAGCTCCTTACTCATGCCTGCCTACCTTTAAGCTGAGACTATGGAGCCTTCTGACTCTTTTTTTCCTACACAGACTGCATCTAAGCATAGCACTGTGTTAGTCTGTCTTCACTAGTATTACATGGTGTGGAAAAATACACATTAGGCTGGGTTCACATTGTGTCTTTTGACGCATACTTTGCAGCAGTATTTGTAGGTTTTATTCCTGGTTTGACTTGCAGAGAGAGTATACTAGAACGGTGTTTGCCTCTTGTATTTTAGACCTATTTCTGGTTTTGGCTTACTGTGAGAAAACAGTGTGGGAACCCAGCCTTAGACTGTTTTAAAGAGGTCCTGCGGCTGGTCCTCTTATGTTTTAGAGCTTGTTTTCCCTGTAGAATCCAAATTCTGAAGTATCTTCTTCTATAACTCTGTGTTGTGCTGTTATTCCATCTAGAAATTTATTACTGAATTTCTCAAATGGGTGTTACCAATTGGAGGTGTGTCCCTACACAGTCTGACATTACCAAATAAGAGCCGACAGACGGTATGGGCAGGGACACACCCCTTTGTAAACCGGAATGGTAACACCCATCTGACTGATTCAGTAATACAGGAATAATAGAGGAAGAGCACAACTCAAAGATGCTCCAGCATGATTTCACTGGCAACACAAGTATTTACTAAAGCAGGTGTATCATAACATGCAACAGGTCGTTTCATGTGAATTTGTCTGTACAAGGGTTATTGTGAGCTCTGTTTGGTATGGGCTGATGTGCTGAGCTAGCTGACCTATAGAACCAGTGATCAGGATTGCCCTGTAGCTTTACTCTGAGTATGTTTACACCGTATACTTTTCAGATAAAAGGAAACTCCAAGGCATTACCACATGGTAGGTCCCTTATCCACCTTCTGATGTTTTCTGCTCTGAATACTCATGTATAATACATTAATAAGTGACAGGTTGCTTTTTTCATGATGATTTAGGCCACATATGCCCTTTGAAAATAATGGAACATTCAATTCATGTGGTTTGGGGTCTGATGTTAGAGTAACGCCATGTGAATAGGGCCTAATATGACTAACCAGTATAACAATTCCTGGTAGTTAATTAAAAAGATGAAGAGCTGTGTAGCACAAAGAGCTGAATTTTGAAGCAAATGTGTTTACAAAGGTGCTGCATATAAGGACCTGAGAACACGTTAAAGGTTATTTTTCATTGCATGGACACTTAACACTTTATTTTAAGAAATAGTGGATGTTTGTCCAAATAAATTGTCACCTCAGATCAGTCTAGAATGATTTCTCGTGCTTTCCAACACTCTTGAAGCAAAATAGCCTACCCTTTTTTATTTTCTTACACTATGGCTGGTTGTAGCAGATCAGTGCACTGCTCTCCATTGCATTATTGTATTCATTTATTTTCATATGCTATGATTAAAGGGATTTTGCCACGAAGTAGAATTGATGTGGGAAGCTTACAAATTAAATAATAAACATTTTCACCATTCATCATTATTAAAAATTCTGGACCGGTTTTGTTTTAGCTTCTCCTTTAGTGATCCATTGTTTACATCTCCAGGGGATACGACCAGGGCTGAGAGCTCCTCAGTCCTGGTCAGACATCACCTCTCCTCTCAGGCAGCTACTGAGTGTTCAAACTGCTGTCATTCTACTCTCGTCCTCTGTAGTCCTTAGTAATTAGTCAAACAGTGCAAATAAATAAATAAAAATAAAAAACTGAATGAGATCTGTGCATTGATAAAGAGAAAAAAAAATCATAGAGTTGGTTCTTTCAGAGATTTGAACCTAGGACCCTTGTGGCTGGAGGTAAAAACTTTACCTCTGAGCTACAATGTAGTTTATGCACAGCTCTATACATAAATAGACCTTTCTTTCTCTAGAGAGAGGAAAGGCCTGGTGATGTCATACTGCTGGGGTCACATGATATGCAATTCAAACAAATCACACACGCCCCCTTCTAAGCACGAAGAGCTGAATGCAGGAGGTATGAAATGAGATTGTGGCAAAACCCCTTTAAGGATGGAACCCTGAAACACGTCCGCATACACTTTCTGTATTAACTTGTCTGATGATCTATTTTTAATGCACTTTTTTCAATAAAGCCTTGGTGATGTTCTAATTTTTTTTTCCATTTGGATATTGTATTCATTTGTTGGTTTTTAGATTTTATTTCACATTATTATTATTATTATTTCCTTAAGGAAAGTATACATTGATAAAAATGAAAATGTACCCATATTTTTGCACAAGTATGTAACCTATGTTTTTGGATATAATCACATTTCTCCTACTTGCTAGCCTCAGCTTTACATTGCCCCTGTAGCTCATTTATATTTATTATCTGGGTGTATAATGGAGTCAGTTATTTTGGAGATCACTCCACTACAGCATGTGTCTGAGATCGGTGTTGTGACATTAGATGTGGTAAGGTCTAAAATATTAAATTGGAATTTAGCAACAATTATTTCTCAGGATGAGAGAAAAGGTTAAAAAATGCTCCTTGTAATTAATTTTTTTTAATGGAAATGTAAGATGTTTAAAATCGGATGGCAAGACAGCTGTGTAGCAATTCATCCATAGGACTGAGTAATATTAAAGCATCCTATATTCCCACAAAAATGAAAACAAGTCACAGCTTGGAATTCTTCATTCATGCACACAGTATGGTCGCATATGCTAAACTGGCCGTATCAACAACACCTGACCTAATGCTTAAGATATTTTGATAAATAGTAGCTAAACGTCACAATATATGAAAACAAGCGGTTCAATTGGTTTGTGATTTATATTGAGCAAACTACTTGAACCTTTCTTAAGCAGATCAAATTTTAATATAATAGTTGATGAGTTTATGGTTATACTCAACTGCTGTACAGTAGCTGTTTTCACCACAGCTTTTACGGCAAATTGACTGCAGAATTCTATCCGCTGCATTGCAAAAGGTGAAATCTGCAATCCATATTAACAGACAATCCACAACATATTATGCCTGATATGGCTTTTTGTAAAACCCCATCTGCTGGAACTGTACTATAAATGGATTGTAGGCTTCCAGTATGGCATCTACAATGACTGAATGTGGCCTGCTCCCATTTCCCTAAAATAAAACTCTGCCTTCGCTGTATCATTACACATTTAGTTAGCCCCCGTTGGAGGGTAGAATCCATCTGAAAATGAAAGTACTAGAAGAGTTTAGCATTCTATTGTAACGATGCTGGTGCACTCAAGACTACAGCAGAATTAAATAAAGCCGTCAACTGGCAGTCACGTGCCATAATTTTATGAAGAGTGCAACAACTAGGGGTATTGGGGCCAATTCCAGATGCCCGAAGTGTAATGTGGAGGGAGCGCATTTAATGCCCATGATATGGGAGTTACATAGTATGGTTGAAAGAAGACACGTGTCCATCAAGTTCAACCAAGGGTGGGGGGAAAATGTGGGTGAAGGGAGAGAGACAATGACATTAAGCACAGCCTCACCACTGGTTAATGCCCTGGAACCCACAAGGCAAGAACCAATCTGCTCCAGTGGAGACCCTCGCTCTGACCCCAGAGCTTCTACCAGCCAGGATCCAGAATTTTACATAGCTACATACGCATTAATATTCTTTAGTTCCAGATCGTTAGCCAAGCCTTTCTTGAAACTCTCTACAGTTGCTGCTGTGTCCAGCTCCTCAGGCGGCTATTCCACAGATTCACAGTTCTTACAGTGAAGAACGCTCTTCTCCTCTGGAGATTGAATCCTTTTTTCTTTAGTCGAAGGGAATGTCCCCTTGCCTTTTGAGGGGGCTTCACTTGAAATAATTTTTCCCCATACTTTTTGTAGGGACCATTTATATAAATTATTCTTGTACCACCCTAAGCCGTCTTTTTTCAAGACTAAATAAGTTCAATTCTACTAGCCTCTCCTCATAACTAAGATGATCCATTCCCCTTATAAGTTTGGTTGCTCGTCTTTGGCTCCAGTTTATAGAAGAGATGTAATGGAGCTAGAAAGAGTACAGAGCTGAACAGCATATTCTAAGTGAGGTCACAGCAATGCTTTGTACAGCGGTAGAATTACATCCTTGTCCCGCGAGTCCATGCCTCTTTTAATACACGCCAATATCTTACTTGCCCTAGAGGCAGCTGATTGACATTGCATGCTGTTCTGTAGTCTATAATCTACAAGAACGCCCAGATTTTTCTCAACAAGCGATTCTCCAAGTTTTTCTCCCCCTAGGACATATGATGCCTGCAGATTATATCTACCCAGATGCAGAACCTTACATTTACTCACATGGAACCCCATTTGCCAAGTGGATGCCCAAGCACTCAGTGTGTCCAGGTCTGCTTGCAATTTATGAGCATCTTCCATTGCTTGCACTACCCTGCATAGGTTGGTGTGATCTGCAAAAATCGAAACCGTGCTATTGATCCCTTCCACTGTATCATTAATAAATACATTAAATAAAAGAGGACCCAATACTGAGCCCTGGGGCACACCACCCACAAACAGGGACCACTCAGAGTAGGAGTCATTTACCACCACTCTCTGAGTACGATCCAACAGCCAGTTTTTAATCCAATTACACACTTATCTTTAACCCAACGGATTCTAATTTACCTAACAAACGCTTATGCAGGACAGTGTCAAATGCCTTTGCAAAGTCTAAAAACACAATATCCACAACTACCCCGCTATCCAGACTTCTACTCACCTCTTCAGTGGGAACCTTTTGGAGGGAAGTCACTTTGCTTATAAAATAAAAGGTCTATAACATAACTATCCCCCTTGAACCAATGCGCTCTGTTAGAATTCATTGAGGATATTGATTTTGAAGGTGGACAGCATGTTGGCATCTCCTGTATGCATGGCCAGGAAACTGATTGCTTTCAGGTGGATACAGACCTTCCCACCAAACATGAATGAATATATAAATAAAACTAAATAACACTATTAGAATGGAGAGAGGAGTATATCTGAAACAGAATGCTATGAAAAGAATATGGAACACATGGCTCAATTCCCCTGGTCTACCTTGCACTGATGATGTATAGATTAACAGAAAGGTTATTGGGTTAGAGAAATTGTCCTTATTCTTTCCTAGACTGAAGAATTCCACCCTCCTTTATCTCTTTTTTTTCTCCCATTTAATAAGGAATCTGTTTTCTAATTGATAATTATCCCTTGCTAGTTGCCAATAAACTGGTTGGTGGATCTTGCTCTTGAAAGGGGGAGGGTTGTTGTAAGGGTTCTGTTTTGTAAGTTATGTAGGATATTTGGAGGACTGTATTCTAACATGTTATTCTCATATTGTTACTTCCCTCATAAAAAAAAAATTGGGATTCTAAATCTGTTCAAAAATAATGATTGGACACTGATTGATGTTTAACAGATGTTTTATTATGTACATTATTCTGCATTTTCAGTAAAAAATATCTGACTGAAAAAAAAAATTGTGCAACAACTAAAAACTAGATAAACTCACCATAAGATGATAAGGTTGACAGCAAGGCAGATGAGGGCAGGATTACAGTTAAAGGCGATACCTTGCCAATTTAATCTGGAAGCAAGACAATAATAAATGATAATTGACTCTAAGAGCTAACTGTCCCTTAATGTTCCCCTAAATCTGTCTCAGACACTAGGACCATTGTGACCCTACTCTAGTTTTAAAACAAACCTGAAAGATAGCCCTAGGTTATAACTTACCCTGACACCACACACAGTTGTGAGTCCCAGGGACTCCTTAGACAGCACACAACAGAAAACTATACATACACAAAAAAACACAATTCTTCAAGGATTACAACAAGCTCCCACAGAACAAGGCTAGGCTGGGCAAAAAGTAATCTAGAACTGAATACAAACCCTTAGCAGATTACTAGACAAACTTTCAAAACAGAACAATTTCTTAGAACAAGCACTATAAGCCACACCATGTTATCCAACCCAGCAACCTTTATAGATCCATTTCTCTCTAAACAGTTCAAAGGTGTGTTACCTGGTAAACTAACCTTCTCTTGTGCTAGTCAACCACTTCCAACAACTTTTAGAGATCTAACATGAAGGAGAAGGAAATGGCTTGAGAAGTCCTGCCATTCATTACAGCTATACAGACATGGAATAACAGTGAATTAAACAAAACCTGGTTTGATCACAAGGTACAACTTTTCTGAGAAAAAAACCCTCAAAATCTGATGCTAGATAACAGTGTTTTGGAATCTGGAAATTTATAGCACAAAGGAAGGTTTATCATTGGTGCTAGTGAGTAAATGCTTTGGCTATGATAACTCTTGTAGTTAAAATTCACAGAACACAAACTAATGGGAAATGGGAAAAGCAACTGCTTTAAAAAATTACTAGGAAACTTACTAATGACATGCTCTGCAAATATTATACAGTCAATGCACCCTGAAAAAAATGTGTAGCCTCTTTGACTTAAAATCTACACAGGATCTTCAGGCTAGAATTAGGGATGTTAGAAACTTAGAACAACTCAATGCCCTTTTGCATAACAGAATAGAGGCATTTGAAACTATTTGGAGGCCTTGGGATGCATATAGCATACTAAATGATCTGTATTTCTTGCTTAAAAAACGAATGCTCGAAAACGTTTTAATATGCCTGTCCACTTCAACATTATCTGTTACTTCCTAAAGTGTCGTGTCCAGTGTCTTACCCTTACTTTCTCAATAGTTATTTTTGTTAGTTCTTCTTTGATTGAGAGTTTATCTACAGAGCCAGGAACGGAGATTGGATATACTGTCTGTTTATCCTAGTCCGGACATACTATAACTAAGCTTCCATATGATTAAAGTGGAACTTTGCTACTTTTATGTTAGAATACTAAAAAGTACGGTATGTTGTTATATGTGAACTCTTTGATATTTATGTTTATTATGGAAAATAATAAAATTCAGTTAAAAAAAATAAAAAAAAAGCTACACAGGGATCTTTACCTGCAGTATGGGAAAACGACAGAAGTAAAAAAAACTTGCACAATGCAGAGCTAAAAATCCGTATGAGCATAAAAACGGACGTTAATATAGATTGTGTGTCCATCTCTAAATATTTTAGCGTGAATACGGCTTAGGCATATGAACATGCACTATTTTATTTTTTTTAATCTACTTTAGTTTCAAAACTTTTTCATCTGTTCCCTTGTTATACTTGGTAGTACATAACTGTAGACTTTGCCTTTAGTGACTATTCTTCCTGATCTACCCTTTCAGCTTTTATTTTACCTGACTCTTTAATTTCCTTTTGTTTAACATGTCAGCCTCATTTATAAAAACGTAACAATGCACAGTAAGAGCTGGCGAAAATGTGAGGGCTGAAGTTCTGTACTGTATGTATCTGGAAAAATGTTCTGACAGCTTTTATAAATGACCCCAGCTGGCACATTGTGCGTGGTCAATGACAGGTAACGAGTGCACGTTGATGAAAAGGTCAGTATTTTAATTGAAGTGATTATCATACTGTTAGAGGTACCCAGCCAATGAGCTCTGAGACTTTCCAATGCATATCCAGCTGCTCTCACATTGTAGAGCTCTTTGCTGTTACTTCAAAATGTTTCAAATGAGAATAAAGGGAATTTTAGGATGTAGATAACTGGGTCAGAGCAGCTCCTAAATAGCAGGTCTAGTGAAGTGCTCACAATAGGCAGTGGTTCTTACCTACCAACAACGGTCCAGGAAAGGACAACTGGTGAACCGTTATGTGTGGAAAGCAAAGGATAGCTCAGTTCTACTCATGAGCTACTGCAGCATAATGCAGTGGGAAAAAAGTTAAAGCTGGCTATGATAGTACAATGTCAGAACACAGTGCATTGCATCCATAGTCTGGTCAGACTGCCCATGTGGACACTCGTCCCTCATCGAAAGCAGCTACAACGAGCACATAAACATCAGAACGGGATCATAGAGAAATGTAAGCAGACACCCAGGCCTCATGAATCATGTTTTCTTCAGGTGTGTATGTGTCAATTATGTGGTGAACAGATGACACCAAGAAGTGCAAATGTGGAGAACACAAGCCACCGAGGCCTGACAATGTTCTGCTGGGAAACTGTAGGTCCTGGCATCATGTGGATGTTACTATGACACAGACCACATGGCTGGACATTGTTCAGACCATGTACACGCTTTAATGGCAGCAGCGGCCTATTTAAGAAGAGTAATGTGCCCTGCCCCGCTGTAAACACTGTTCAGGAAAAGTATAAGGAACATGTTGGGGTTCATAATGCTGACTTGGCCTCTAAATCCTTCAGATCTCAATCTAACCACACATACTGAAAAGCAGATCCGATCTATGAAAACCCTATCTTGCAACTTATTAGGCATAATGGATCAGCTGGCAACAGCTTGGTGCCAGATACCACATAACACCTTCAGAGTTTTTGTGGAGTCCATGCCTTAAAATGTCTAGTATTACACAAAAAAAACCTACGCAATGTTAGGTTTTAATATTATATGACTCACGGGTGTATTCTTTACAATATGATATGCCTCATAATAAATATCTTAATCAGTAGCTTTTCTATCGCATGGATTTTGATTACACAAACCCATTTCAGACAAGCATCCACATCTCGTTGGGAAAGTCCTGGAATTCTGTCATTGTGCAGGACTGCAATGAGCCGGTGATCCCCTAATTTCAGGCTGTTGGGATGAATATTTCTTGCAAGAGGTATAGAGAGCAGTGTAGGACCATGAACGGGATATGGATGTTGCATGGATACTTGTTGTGCAGACATGATTTAGCAGTAAATGGTCTTTGGCACTACAATGTGGATGGTGCAACATTATGAATCATTCTAGGTGCTGCTTATAATGTTATAGGTGAAAGTATGAAACCCATTATTTATATTTTTCTTCTCTTTGGGATTAGTTTTTGATAAATTGCACATTTTCACTGTAGGGAAGAAGTCTGCTCTAGTAAGTCTTCACATGAGTTACATAGCTACATAGTTTGTAGGGTCAAAAAAAACAGACATCCATCCAGTTCAGCCTATTGTGCTACAGTGTTGATCCAGAGGAAGGCAAAACCCCCCATGAGGTAGAAGCCAATTGTCCTAATTTTAGGGAAAACTTCCTTCCCGACTCCAATCTGGCAATCAGAATAAATCTCTGGATCAACGACCCCTCTCCAGAATCCTAGTCATTATAACTTGTTATATTATTACATCTAGAAATGTATCCAGACCCTTCTGAAGAATTCTGGTCACTATAACTTGTTATACTATTACACTCTAGAAATGCATCCAGACCCTTCTTGAACTCTGTTATTGAAGTCACCATGACAAGTTCCTCTGGCAGAGAGTTCCACAGTCACTGCTCTTACAGTAAAGAATCCCTTTCTATGTTTATGTAGAAACCTTCTTTCCTATAGACATAGAGGTCACACTTTTGTTCTGGATACAGTCCTGGGTATAAATAAATCTTTAGCGAGATCTCTATATTGACCTTTGATGTATTTAAACATATTTATCATGTCCCCCCGAAGCCGTCTTTTCTCTAAACTAAATAACCCTAATCTTGCTAACCTTTCTGGGTATTGCAGTCCACCCAGTCTTTTTATTATTTTTGTTGCCGCCTTTGTACCTGTTCAAGCTCTACAATGTCTTTCCTGTGCACTGGTGCCCAAAACTGTGCACAATATTCCATGTGTGGTCTGACCAGTGACTTGTATAATGGGAGAATAATGTTCTCATCATGTGCCTCTATGCCCCTTTTAATACAGAACATGATCCTATTTGCATATATATGACTGTTCCGATGTGCAACACTATACTTATACACACACTGACTCACCTAAGAGCACTGACATTGCACTGTTGTGCAAAAGGTTGCAGGAGCACAATTCTTTGAAAGCATGAAACACATAGAGCATTGCTGTATGTCACAAAGTGAATATTCTCAGCAGCACTTTATACATTGTGGATCTCCTCGCTGACCCCCCAGCTGCTCATTTCTGAGCCATTGTGTCCCTGAAATAAAGGTGATGTCAGAGTGTTTTACTTTACCTTTGTGGTGAGATGTAAAGTAAATCTGGACAATCCATGAACACAGGCGTCCTTTGAGATGCTATAAATTCAACATACAATGCTCCTGCCTGTGTCATTGAGACTTAAAAGCACATTTATCCCACAACATCACTGAGAAGACGCTCTGAGAGCCGTGGCTGACATACGGCTAGCTAGAAAAACACCGGCATTGTTGAAGTGCACGCTCTAATGGGCTGTCTACTCGTGTTTCCCTACAGTATTGTACAATACACATTCTGCCTGCTCTGTTCTGTACCATAGCCTCGATCAGCTACATCTGTAAGGGATGTCTTTATCTGTATTATTTTTGTGCTTTAATCTTCATTTTGGATTATTTTAGAATTGCTTTTTGGGGATTTGGAGCCAAATTGCTACTATTTCATAGTTATGGTCTCAAGATCAGAAGATATAAGACCCTTAAAACAAGGTTGGAGCATGAAAGACCCCTAAATAACTGTAATGTGGAGTTAGTCACTAGGGATTAAAGGAAGGCAGTGCTACTAAATGGGTTTCTAAACTCTGTATATACAAAAAGGAATAGTAGGTGATGGAGGTGGTGCAAGGGCTGTTAACACATCAACTAACAAACTTAACCAGAACACCCAAGAGTTCTTAAAAACTTAGTTATTTCTTTGTCCCTACCAGTGGCTTAGCAAGAAGGGTGCGTTGTGGAGAGCAATCCACCCCATCCAGCATGTCCTAGAGAGAGTGACGTAGCTGGCACGGTGCCCATGGTTGCCATGGTAGCTGGAGCCCAAATGTTATCCTTCAGGTCTGCCATAGGTAAAGAAATGTTTTTACAAATCTTAAAAAAATAAAACAAGCAACAGCCAACCCATAATTTCCCAATAAAAACAAATAAATGGTGCACATACTAGGATAATTGCACTCACCATTGACCACCACCTGACCAGGTTGTTTACTCCCTTTCTCGATTACACATTTTCATTTTCCTTATTACACGTGAGTTTGAATGAAGTAACACTTTTTTGTCCTCTGTTGTTCTCCTAATATTTTTACCTTTTTTTTGGAGGGGTAGAAAGGATTTGTTATTTTACATGAAGTTTTTTTTTTTAATTATACTGGTTGTCGACGGGTGTGACTGGAAAAGGTGTTATATGTATTTTTGGACATACGACATTGCCATTGCACATTCTACACCAATACTACTAGATGAATCAAATTGGTACATGTATTTAACACTGGAAAGTGTGTGTGTGTAGGGGGGGAGGGGGGGAGAGGGCTACCCCGGCTAGTGCTAGAGTATATGTCCTAATCATAGGTAGATAATCGGCATGCTGGGACATGTAGTTAATTGGCAGCTGCTTTGTAACTACAAGAACCAGCATGGCACACTAGATATTCTTCAAGATTAAGTTCTGTAGCTGCTATAAACTGTGTGGAACACACACACATATACACACTATATATATATATAAAATATATATATATATATATATTATATATATATATATATATAATAATATAATAATATATATATATTATAGCAGAAGTTTACATACACTATATAAAAAGACGCATCTGTATGTTTTTCTCACTATCTGACATGAATAAACCTTACCCGTTTTAGGTCAATTATTTGTATTTGCCGAATGCCAGAATAATAAGAGAGAATTTTTAAGGCATTTTTATTACTTTCTGCAAAGTCAAAAGTTTACATACACTAGAATTACTATGCCTTTAAAAAGTTTGGGACAGCCCATATGATGTCATGTCTGTGGAAGCTTCTGTGGGATTTATTGGCAACATCTTGGTTAATTAGAGACACACCTGTGGATGTATTTTAAGCACACCAGAAACACACTGCTTCTGTGTGTAACATCATGGAAAAGTCTAAAGAAATCGACCAAGATATCAGGAAGAGATTTGTGGACTTGCACAAGTCTGGATCATCCAGATTTCCAGATACCTGAAGGTGCCTCATTCATCTGTTCAGAAAAAACATACTGGAGGCCTCTTTAACCCCTTAAGGACCCTGGGTTTTGTTTGTTGACACGTTCGTTTTTCCCTCCTCGCCTTCCCAGAGCCATAACTTTTTTATTTTTCCACCTACATAGACACATGAGGGCTTTTATTTTGCGGGACAAGATGTACTTTCTAATGGTGTTATTCACTATACTATAGAATAAACTGGGAAACCGCAAAAAAATTCCAAGTGGGACAAATTGTGAAAAAAAACTTATTTTCGCCATGTTTGCGGGGGTTTTGCCTTTATGGCGTTCAGTCTTTGGTCAAAACAATATGTTATTTGTATTCTACAGGTTGATACGCATCCGGCAATACCAAACATGTAGGGTTTCCGTTATGTTTTGGTACCATAAAAAAATTCCAAACAACTCCCATTTTTGAAATTTGTGCTGCGGCGCCATTTTGTGCGACCAATAACTTTTTTTGTACTAACACCTACGGACGTCAGTGAGGCGGCATTTTTTTGCGGGCTGAAGTGTACTTATTATCACTAGCAGTTTGGAATGCATGCGACTTTTTTGATAACTTTTATTCCATTTTTTGAGTGACGTAAAAAATGACCAAAAAACGCAATTTTGGCATTTGGAATTTTTCTTTTTTTCTATGGTGTTCAGTGTACGGGATAAATGATGTTATATTTTTATAGATCGGACTTTTTCAGGTGCGGCGATACCAAATATGTGTAACTTTTTTTATTATTTTAATGATTTTATTTGTAAAATGGGGAAAGGGGGGTGATTTGAACTTTTAATACTTTTTTTTTTTTTTGTACTTTAAAACTTTTTTCTCTGTAACATTGAGTCCCCCTAGGGTGCTTGACCACTAGGGGGCGCGATTGTTAATACAGCCTAATGCATTGCATAGGCAATGCATTAGGTTGTACAAAGATGGCGGTTTACCCTCTTCCTGTCTACGGCCGGAAGTGGGGCAAACCGGGACATGGCAGTGATGGGAGCGTTCACAGGGCTCCCCACTGCGCGGCACTAATTGTCGTTCATTCAGACGCCGTGGCCATCTTTGCCGCGGTGTCTGACGGGTTAAACAGCGCCAGCGGGCGGCGCCACCCGCCGGCGCTGTTACTGCCGGGCGTTAGCGGCTGATCGCCGCTAACACCCGCCGGCTGTGCGGGGTGGTTGTGGACCCCCTGCAAAGCCCCTTAGCGGCCCTGGGACGTACTCATACATCCAGGGTCGTTAAGGGGTTAAACGTGCACATTTTCTTTTTACTTATTGTGTAAGCGTATGCTATATAATACAGCTAAGTATTGACTTTATTTCACGTTGTTCATAGCGATAAAAAAGCTGTATGGTGGACTGTACAGTCTGTATTCATATAGCATACGCTTACACAATAAGTAAAAAGAAAATTTGCACATTTAAAGAGGCCTCCAGTATGTTTTTTCTGAAGAGATGAATGGGGAAATTAAGGAGACTCCCTGACTGAGGCTGCACCTGAGTCAATGCTATAGAGTTGAACAGTGGCATAATAAGTGTGATTTTGAAGCCTTATTCATCTGTACAAACAATTATACGCAAGTACAAACAAAATGGGAATGTCCTGCAATCATAACGCTCAGGAAGGAGACGGGTTCTGTGTCTCAGATGAATGTGCTTTGGTCCGACATGTGCATATCAACCCAAACACTAAAGCAAAAGACCTTGTGAAGATGTTGGCGGAAGCTGGTAAGATTGTGTCATCATCCACAGTGAAACAAGTACTGTATCAACATGGGCTGAAAGGCTGCTCTGCCATGAAGAAGCCATTACTCTAAAATAAACATATAAAAGACAGATTAATGTTTGCAAATGCACACAGGAACAACGACCTCCATTTTTGGAGACATGTCCTGTGGTCTGACGAAACTAAAATTGAACTGTTTGCTCATAATGATCATTGCTACGTTTGGAGGAAAAAGGGAGAAGCTTGGAAGCCTAAGAACACCATCCAACTGTGAAACACAGGGGTCGCAGCATCATGTTTGTAGGGTTGTTTTGCTGCAGGAGGGACTGGTGCACTTCACAAAATAGATGGCATCATGAAGAAAAAAAGATTATGTGACAATACTGAAGCAACATCTCAAGACATCGGCCAGGAAGTTAAAGCTTGGGCGGAAATGGATCTTCCAAATGGACAACGTCCCGAAGCATAGTGCCAAACTGGTCACAAAGTGGCTTAAGGATAACAAGTCAATGTTTTGGAGTGGCCATCACAAAGCCCGATCTTAGTTCTATTGAAAATTAATGGGCAAAGCTGAAAAGACAGGTGCGAGCAAGGCGACCTACAAACATGGTAAGACGTATTCTGATTTCATAGTTATGATGAATCCACTGCACACCAAATGAGTAGTGAAGAAAGAATTATTTTTATTCAACAGATGGCCCGGATTATAATCATAATTTTAGAGCAGTATTGCACTCGTTTCAGAAATGTTCACAAGTACATCAACAATGAGAGGGATAGATATAACAGGTATTGATGTCAAGAATTTTGACGTTTCGGCACATAGCCTTTTTCAAATGACATCTGTGTAGAAAAAATTAAATTAGTACATTCAAAATAAATCTAGGAAAGTGAATACACAGAGGTAGCAGTAAAGGAATGAATATATAATAACAAGGAAATTGATAGAGAAACGGAACTTAAAGAAAGTAACATGAGAAAAGTGAGGAGAGGAGAGGGCGGAAGGGGAAACAATAAAAAGGAGAGGTGATCCAAGAATAAGTGATAGGTAAAGTAAAGGGGAGTAGACCATAAAATAAATGCTTACCTATGGGGCGTAGAAGATAGGGTATATGCTAGGAGAATACATAGGGTATAGTGGATGAAGCAATGAGAAGCTATAAAAGTGAAAAGGGGGAAAAAGGAGGTATTAATATATATATATATATATATATATATATATATATATATATATATATATATATATATATATATATATATATATATATATAAAGACATAAAGTCAGTGAATATAATAGAGAAAATTTTGTATTATACGTCTCACCATTGTATAATAGATTTTTTGTGCATTAGTATCTATTAAGAGATACATCCTTTGATTAACCTATTCCAATAACCATAAATGGGTTTATCATATTATACCTCCTACAATGTATCATATGTACTTTTACTTTTTCTTTGTTTATATTCACAGATCAAATGATGGTAAATATTCTATATACGATGGCTTTCATCCCCACTTCATTATTCTCATTTCATTATTCTCCTTTTTTCTAGACATATTCCTCTATGTTCTGCCTTATCCCAACTTAATGTATTTATTTCTCTTCTGTGCTTTTTCCTTTTTTTTCCTTTTACCTTTTCCCTGTCTTATTCCCCTATTTATCGCTTCAGTCTTATTCTTTCTTTCAGCTTACATAGCTGGCTCCGCTCTTCTCTTCACTGAGCCTGCGCCGTTTCTGACGCATGCTCAGAACACTCCTTCACATACTTCCGCCCTTTCTTCCCTTCTCTCACAGCGCAGCCGCCGGGTCCCCCACGCATGCACAGACACCTTTTTAAGACGCCGGCACGCAGGAGTTAGACACCGGCTGGCTGCTCATTACTCTTGACGTGTTCGTCCGTTCTCCATGCTCCTTAGGTAATTATCTTTCACCATCTTTGCTCTAACTTCTGTGGTACTAGTCCTGGTCTTTACTTCCCTATTCTTATACCATTAGCCTTACCTGGCCCTAATTTTGCCGACCGGGCGCCCACAGGACCTTTTCCCTACAGTGAGCAGTATGACTAATTTTCTCTATATATTCACTGACTTTCTATTTATATATATATATATATATATATATATATATATATATATATATATTAATACCTCCTTTTTCCCCCTTTTCACTTTTATAGCTTCTCATTGCTTCATCCACTATACCCTATGTATTCTCCTAGCATATACCCTATTTTCTACGCCCCATAGGTAAGCATTTATTTTATGGTCTACTCCCCTTTACTTTACCTATCACTTATTCTTGGATCACCTCTCCTTTTTATTGTTTCCCCTCCCGCCCTCTCCTCTCCTCACTTTTCTCATGTTACTTTCTTTAAGTTCCGTTTCTCTATCAATTTCCTTGTTATTATATATTCATTCCTTTACTGCTACCTCTGTGTATTCACTTTCCTAGATTTATTTTGAATGTACTAATTTTATTTTTTCTACACAGATGTCATTTGAAAAAGGCTTTGTGCCGAAACGTCAAAATTCTTGACATCAATACCTGTCATATCTATCCCTCTCATTGTTGATGTACTTGTGAACATTTCTGAAACGAGTGCAATACTGCTCTAAAATTATGATTATAATCCCGGTCATCTGTTGAATAAAAATAATTCTTTCTTCACTACTCATTTGGTGTGCAGTGGATTCATCATAACTATTAGATACGAGGCCAAAGCCTCTTTTCCACTAGCACCCTTATATTTTCCCTATATCTTTAGGTGTGTGTGACCTTATATACTTCAGATTTGTATTCTGATTTCATGTCGGATAGTGAGGAAAACATGCATGTGTGTCTTTTTATATAGTGTATGTGAACTTTCAACTGTATATGTATGAGTGTATATATGTAAGGGTGTGTTAGTGTATATATGCGTGTATACATTGCAAGTTCCACTCACCACATTGCATTTTTTTTGCATTGCATGTCTTGCTTAAGCTGAAGGACCGGTGAGACACGGGTCATATGATGGTGATGTCATCACAGGTGCTTCACCATTTTGGAGACACTAGAGGTTTGCACAAACCTCCAGAGTAAAGGGGTTATTTCTTGGGGTGGGCGGAGCTCGGGATCACCTGCACGCTCCCCCTCATCATTCAATGCGCTCACCGCCCCATGTATTCCAAAATGGTACCAATAAAAACTATACTTCAGCACGCAAAAATATGTACCGTCGCTGAGGTTCATAGGTGGAAGTACAAAAATGTTTTATTTTTTTAATTTTAAACTAATAAAACATTATTGAAGGTCAGTGACGCTATTACAAGTTACATATGTCCCACACAAAAAAGCCCTTATACTGTATGTCAATAGAGATGAAAACATAAAAAAGTTATGGCTCTTGGAAAGTAGAGAGGGTTAAAAAAAAAAAAAAAAAAAAAAGAAGAGTCATATGATTCCTACTTCGAATGGTCCCCAGTTAGTAAAAGTGTGCCCCATGTTCATGTTTATTCAATTTATTTATTAATGATCGAAAAGATGGGGATAATAGAACGGTTTCTATTTTGCAGATGACACCATGCTACTGATTAGAATCTACGGAAGATGTGCATAAACTGCAAGCAGACTTGGATGCAATGAGCATTTGGGCATCCACTTAGCAAAATGCAGATAAATGTAAAGTTCTGCATCTGGGTACAAAAAATCTACATGCATCATATGTACTATGGGCTGAAAAACTGGGAGAATCGCTTGAATGTACTCTGAGGGTATGTTCACACTGCGTTTTGCAACGCTTACAGAGTGTGATGCCATATGTCAGGTATTTTAGAAGTATGCCTGACAGCCGGCTCCCATTCACTTTCATTCTCCTCAGAGCTTATGCTTATGTGCTAGGAAGAAGTGACATGTCAATTGTTTTTCCCCCCTTTTATTTACACGGGGCCGTTCCGGCTAAATTGATCGGGGTGAGGGGAAGAAATTTGCCCCCCCCCCCTTCCCCAAACAATGGAAAATCATCAAACAACCCAAAACTAAAAAATACAAAAATTAACACAATGTCTACTATAAAAAATATAAATAATAGTCTACGTTTTCCCAATAACACCGTACAAAAACCGAAACCCAAGGGCCCCCTAAGACACATATACCCCCCAAAGGACCCCGAATTATTAAAACCCCACCCTGCCACAATTTCCCAATATATGACTGAATAATACCACCACACCATGACCACATACACCGCCCCGTGACTGAAAATACAAATGACCTTATGAGTATAAAACCATTATACTACAACCAAATTAAGGGATACAGTGACCCTCGTGTGGATCAGTTGTACACAGTCTGAGGGGCATATAAAAAGATTTAAATTTAAAAATTTATTTGGGACTCACAGGGGCGTCTTGAATAGCTGTTTTTTCTTTTCTTCTTTTTCTCCCCCTGTCCCAGAGCCATGACGCTACTTGATCTTTATGTTAAATTTACAAAACAAAATCTTTGTTCCCCCCTTTATCAGCATTCTCTCCCAAATTTCCCACTCTAAACAAAATCCCCCCTTAAAACATCATATGGTTGCCATGTAGAGCCCCTGTACCAAATAGTAGCCCCCGTAGCCGGTGACGCCCCCTGTAGCAGTAGAGCCCCCCCTTTTACCCGTAAAAATGCCCCCCCCCGTAGCCGTAGAAAGCCCCCCTGTGCCGTTGTGCCTACTCCCCCGGGCCCCGGTCTGGTCCGGGGCTGCTGAGCGGGTAAGGGCGGACTACCACCGGCCAATTTCGTGTTACGCATCCCATGGATCTACTTGGCCGGCAGAGTGCCGACGAGGAGACCCACTCGCAGGGGGGGCGGTGAAGGGCCCTGCGCCCCCCCGCGGGCCTGAAATCAGGGGAGAAAGGCAGGATGGAAAAGTCGTTCTGCTCCTCCCCGTACCCCGGAGCTGCGACTCGCCCGAGTTATAAAACAGCCACGCAGAGACAGGGGCTATCCTCCGGGCGGGCGAGGCGGCGCCCCCCTTAGGTGAACTGAGCCTCTGTGCCCCGTATGATTGCCCACCTCGTCCACCCCTAGGAACGGCCCTGAATATACACTGGGGAAAATGTCAGGTATTCATCGCTAAACTAAGGAATCGTGGGAGAAGAGCCTTGGTGAGAGAGGAGGTAAAGAAGAACCCCAAGATCACTGTGGCTGAGCTCCAGAGATGCAGTAGGGAGATGGGAGAAAGTCCCACAAAGTCAACTATTACTGAGGCCCTCCACCATTCGGGGCTTTATGGCAGAGTGCGGCCGACGGAAGCCTCTCCTCAGTGCAAGACATCTGAAAGCCGCATACAGTTTGCAAAAAAAAAAAAAAAACACATGAAGGATCCCAGACTATAAGGAATAAGATTCTCTGCTCTGATGAGACGAAGATTGAACTTTTTGGTGTTAATTGTAAGCGGTGGAGAAAACCAGGCCCTGCTCATCACCTGTCCAATAAAAACCAACAGTGAAACATGGTGGTGGCACTTCATGCTATGGGGGTGTTTTTTCAGCTGCAGGGACAGGACGACGGGTTTTACAATAAAAGGGAAAAGAGAATGCGGCCAAGTACAGAGATATCCTGGATGAAAACCTCTTCCAGACGCTCTGGACCTCAGACTGGACTGAAGGTTCATCTTCCAACAATGACCCTAAGCACATGGCTAAAATAACAAAGCAGTGGCTTCACAACAACTCTGTGCCCATTCTTGACTGGCCCAGCTAGAGCCCTGACCTAAACCCAATTGAGAAAATTGCTGTCCACCAACGTTCACCATCCAACCTGAGGGAACTGGAGAGAATCTTCAAGGAAGAATGGCAGAGGATCCCCAAATCCAGGCGTGAAAAACTTGTTGCATCATTCCCAAGAAGACTCATGGCTGTCCTAGCTCAAAAGGTGCTTTTACTCAATACTGAGCAAAGGGTCTGAATACTTAGGATATTTCAGTTTTTCTTGTTTAACCCCTTACCAACCTATAACGTATCAGTATGTCATAGCGCCACCGGGTGTTAGCGGCTAATTGCAGCTAACACCCGGCGGTTTCAGCGCAGGCAGGCGGCGTCGCCCGCGCTGCTTAACCCATCAGGCGCCGCAGCAAAGATGGCCGCGGCGTCTTAATGACTGAAAAGCAGGGCCGCGCACCGTTTTTCAGCCTGATCGGGACATCAGCGATAAGATCGCTGAGTCCCCCCCCGGGGGTAACATGGCAGCGCAGAGCCTGTGAAGGCTCTGATCGCTGCCATGTTCCTGTTTGCCCCACTTCCGTCCGCAGACAGGAAGTGGGGAAACCGCCATCTTTGTACACCCTAATGCATTGCCTATGCAAAGCATTAGGCTGTATTAACGATCACGCCCCCTAGTGGTCAAGCACCATAGGGGGACAAAATGTTAAACTAAAAAAAAACAAAGTTTTAAAGTACAAAAAAAAAAAGTAATTTTAAGTTCAAATCACCCCCCTTTTCCATTTTTACAAATAAAACCCAAAAAAATAATAAAAAAGTTACACATATTTGGTATCGCCGCATCCGAAAAAGTCCGATCTATAAATGTATAATATTAATTTATCCCGTACGCTTAACACCGTAGAAGAAAAAAATTCCCAAAAACCCAAAATTGCGTTTTTTGGTCATTTCAAGTCACAAAAAAATTGGAATTAAAGTAATCAAAAAAGTCTCATCATTTCAAAGTGCTAGCATTAAAAAGAAACACATCTGCCCGCAAAAAATACCGCCTCATTTGACGTCCGTAGGTGTTAGTACAAAAAAGTTATTGGTCGCACAAAATGGCGCCGAGCGTGAAAAATTTCAGAATAGAAAAATGTTTTGGAATTTTTTACGGTACCAAAACTAACGGAACCTACATGTTTGGTATTGCTGGATGCGTAACAACCACTGTAAAAATACAGATAACACATAATTTTTACCGAAAATAAAAACTCCGTAAAAAAAAAACCTACAGCAAAACATGGCGCAAGTACGTTTTTTTTTTTAAATTTTGCCCCACTTAGAATTTTTTTGCCGTTCCCTAGTATACTCTATAGTAATAAAAATAACACCACTAGAAAGTACAACTTGCCCCCGCAAAATGGAAAGCCCTCATATGTCTATGTAGGTGGAAAAATAAAAAAGTTATGGCTTTCAGAAGGCAAAGAGCAAAAAAAATTAAAGCCATATTATTATGACCATCCGTCAGGAAGGGGTTAATAAATTTGCAAAAATATCTACATATCTGTTTTTTTCTGTCAAGATGCGGTGCAGAGTGTACAGGAGAAAATAATTAACTTTTTGGATCAAATGGATACAATGAAAGAATGAGTGAAAAATGTAAAGGAGTCTGAATACTTTCTGTACCCACTGTATGTTGAATTATAGAAAGTTCTAAAGCTACTTATACTTCTCTCTTCCATCCATATCTTATCTCTTACCTTGTTTGAATTCGATGGACAGAAGTCTTTTTTCAACCCCGCTATGTAACTAAGTGACAAGACTTTCAACTCATACTGGAAGTCCCAGTGACCACCAATACTGAAACTTGAGGGAAAACTGTAAGGGGCCGTTCACACGGCAATGGATAAATACCGGCCGGTTTGCCGGTATTTGCGGCCGTCCTCACGGCCGCGGGGGGGACGGCATTTCTCTGCGATGAGCGGAGAACAGCCCTCCCCCCTCCCATTGAACAGCACAGATTCCGTCCGGAAACCGGACGGAAGATTGTGCATGTTCAATGTTTTGCCGCCGGACCGCCAGCGGCAAAACCGTCCGACGGCAAACCCGTGCAGTAACTGCTCTGCACAGGTTTTCCATAAAAGCACAATTGTGTTCATTTTCGGCTGGTTTTTCAGGCGGTCTGAAAAACCGCAAACCGCCTGAAAAACCGGCCGAAAACCCGTGCAGTGGGGACATGCCCTAAAGGTGACATTTTTTACATGAAATCATCAGATTCCAACAATATCTTTGCAAGTAATGGAAATGGAAATGACCATCTAAGCATCGCTGGCCATGTACGGGTTTTTCTGAAAATCATTTCAGACATTACAACATTAATTACGCTTATTTTCCAGCTGTTAATAGCATTATAACCCCAGCAATTACAGATGCAGTTTATACACCTCCGCCCACATATTCAGACTCAATATCAGAATGTGCTCAGAGGTTAATGTGAATATTACACTGTGTTCAGTTATGGAACACCAAACTAAAACAAGAATTTGGGATTATTTGGAAAGAGAAGCATGAAAATCTGCCAAACACTATCTGCTAGTTAAAGGGGTTGCCTCACTACATTCATTCATCTTACCTCAGTGCTGTTTTCTTGATTTCACTTTGAATTCAGGGGCGTGTTTACTGGCTTCCACTAGGCTGCAGTAGAAGCCAGGTCTGTAGCTATAGCAACCTGTTTCTGGCAGCCTATCAGGACTTATCAAACAGGTCTGTAGCTATAGCGACCTAAGGAGCTGATGCAGCCCATACAAGACTGGATATTTGGAATAGGTTTGGGAAAAATGTTAATGGACAAATATTGCAAAGTGACTTGTTTTTGAAAGATCTTGAACATAAAAAGCAATCCTTGTAGTGAGACAACCCCTTTAAAGGGGTATTCTCGCTACAAAGATCATGTCTATGGAGACAGTAAAAATAAGCATTTTTGTAATTGGGTTTTGATTACCAAGTATTTGGGGTATATAGTTTAGTTTTTCGGCATCTTTTCTCTATTTTGCTGCTGCTGTGGGACCACCCCCATTTCTGTGATTGGCATTGGGATACCCCCCGATCGGATTCCAAAAAAACCCCCTTTGGGCACGCCCCCTGCACTGTGTTGGCTGATTACTTTATTCAGCCTGTTGGGATACCCCCCGACCAGGAAACGCCCCGGGACATCCCCCCTGCCTGTGTTGGTGCCTGCAAATTCTGTTTTTTCCCCCCCCTCTGACTTTAAAAAAAAAAGAAATGAAAAAAAGCTTATGTAAAAGGGCTGCGGGCTCTATATTCATCTCCCAGCTCAAAAGGTGAATAAACCCGATGTTTCTGATTTTAATCATAGTTTCCCCTCAACAACCAGTCTTTGTCCTTTGTTCCCCTATATAACACGTCACACATCTCTGCATGATTAATAGAGGGGGAGGAGGGGGGGTGTGCATTCTCACAGGGTTTTTTCCATTCAGGGTGTTAAAATTTAGTTTATAGCACAGAAGGACTTGTAGACCTGAAGCTAAAGGGCTCGGAAGAAAAATGAAACACTGCGGAGGCTGCTCCTCTCCAGAAAACCTTCCTCTTCCCCTGTTTCACACGAATGATGAGTCACAGCTCTTCAGTGGGGAAGACCGCTGCGGGAGAGGAGAGAAACCCCTTTTTGCAGGAAAGACACCCCTGCTGAGAGAAGAGATCCCCCCGGGATCTAAAATTCAATCTCATAGAATTAGCTGAAGAGCACGAACAATTCAATTGATAAAACCCCTTTTAGTGTCAGTCCCTGCTCCATGTCATTTACACACATGGACAAAATTTTTGGTACCCTTCCGTTTTCTAACATTATATGTACCGGTACATCCTAACAAGAATGACTCCGAAAAATGGCGACTGGTTTCCAAACATATGCGGGTCCTCGGGGAGCGCATAAAACAAAAATCCTGGAAACTACAGCATCCGGGCCTGTCGGCAATCTCTTTTTCCCCCTGTGGCGGGCTCCCCTGGGAGCACATACAGGTGAAGATACCACTGCGAAGCAGAGAGCAAGCGCCGCAGACTTGCGGCTGTCCGGAGTATCCGGCACAGGCAGTGTGCTATGTCATCACGCTGCCTGCGCGGCCTGATGACATCATGCTGCCTGTGTCAAAGATGGAGCGCCGGGGGGTCGGAGCATGGGGAGGGGGGTAAAGTCTTTTATTTTTTTTTTAAACCCGCCCATAAGGGATATTTACCCGCCATAACCCCATGGGGACATATACCTGCCTATAAAACCCGCTATGGGGGGAAAATACCTGCCTAAGGACATTCCTGCCTATGGGGGGATATACCTCCCATAACATGCCTATTTCCTCCTATAGGTACATATTCCTGTCTTAAACCTGCTATGGGGGGCATATACCTACCTATTACCTCCATGAGGACTAAATACCTGCCTATACATGCCTATGGGGGACAATACCCCATATACATGCCTATACCTCCTATGGGGGCAATTTCCCGCCTATGGGACATTAAACTGCCTATGTAATTTTATTGGTATCCATTTTTTTTTTTTTATCAAAGTTTTATTGAAAGAGTTTTAAAATACAAATGATGTCATACAACGAAGAAATTTAACAGAAAATATGAACCAACAAAACATACAAAAAATGCCATAGACAAATCTTTCTCAAGAATTATTACTAAAGATTCTCGATGGTGAACAGTTAGGATTGGGTTTTTAAAGCAAACTAAAAATAGTTTGGGTATAGTAAAAAAACAATGTGGATGAAAAAGGACCATTACCATGGGAATAACTAAAAAGAGCCCCTTCGAGTGCAATGCGCTAAGATAGGGTATTACAAGGCATCGTAAAAGGACGAATCTGTCCATATCCCCCATTTTTCTTTAAAAGAGTTGTCTCATTACGAGCTTTCAGCCTGTCAGTGAGCCTGGTAAGTTGAACTGAGGGGCGTGCTTCTTGGTCTGTCTGTTCTGCTCCCTCTCCCCCCTCCCATCAGCACACAGGCAGCTATGTAACTTATATACAGGGGGGGGAGGGGGTTTGCTCTCAGAGTTCACCCTGTGTGTGTCTGCCTAGGTCTGTTGCAGGAGAGGGCTGATCTATGAGTGTGAAGTGGTGTGCTAATAGAGCAGAGAGGATGCAAGTGTTCCTATATCCCCTGCTTAGCTTACAAGTCTCCACATCTCCAGCAACAACAAGGGCAGTGTTACTATACTCAGGATGTGTCCCTAATACAGGAGAACATAAAGTATTCACATGCCCCCTGATCTGTATAGTATTAGTATAGTCACAGTTCCAAAGACATATCATGATTATAGTAACAGACAGGGTCACTGCTGTCACCTCTATCTGTGTAGAGAGCAGGAGTAAGCAGGCACACACAGGGTTAATCCAGACACAGACGCCAGAGTCCTCCTACCCCTCCTTCCACTACAGAAGCATTCTGTGCGGGAGGGGCTCTCTGCTCCACTCAGACTGTCTTCAAAGGTGATGAGTCATACAGACCTGACAGCAGTAAGATAAGGATCAACAGGTCAGCTGCTATAGAGATTTGAGAAGCTGATGTAAGTAATACTAACAGGGCTAGCTCAAAAATCAGTGGACATTTTAATGAAACATATATTGCAAAGCTGCTTGTTTTTTAAAGATCTTTAAATTAAAACCCAATCATTGTAGCGAGACAACCCCTTTAATTTTAGGAACTACGTGAGGGGAAACACTAGGGAGGTTTCACATTTAAATTGATAGTTGACTCTGTTTAGAATTTCCTTGATGGAGAGGACAGCCAGAGATTTCCAGTGGTTAGCGATAGTTAGTCTTGTATTGGTATCCATTTTTAGTTCTTAAATTTACCAGTATCCACTGCATTTTCCAACCTAGGTTTATACTCGAGGCAATAAGTTTTCCCAGTTTTTTGTGGCAAAAGTAGGTGCCTCGGCTTATATTCGGGTCGGCTTATACTCAAGTATATATGGTATTTAAAAAAGTGATTTCTGGATTTTTTTTTTTTTTTAGATTCTGTCTCACAGTTGAAGTGTACCTGCAATAAAAATTAACCCCTTAACGACACTGAACGTAAACTTACCTCCCAATGCCGAAAAGGGGCTTTGTAGCAGGATCGCGCTGCGATCCTTCTACATAGCCGGCGGCTGTCATAGCCAGTTACAGCGTGGGATGGAGTTACCGCCATCCCGCGCTGTTTAACCCCTTAAACACTGCGGCCCACATGGCCGCGGCATCTAAATGAATGAGAAACTCTGATCAGGGCATAAGCGGCGAGATCGCTGTATCCCGATCGCTTAAAATATGTATGCTGAATACCATAAAAGATTCCAAACACCACAATTGCGTTTTTTTGGGTCATTTCATGTCCTCTAAAAATTGGAATAAAAGTAATTAAAAAAGTTGCATGTATTCCAAACTGGTAGCCATTAAAAGGACTTCAGTCCACAAAAATACACCCTCCTCAAGTCTGTAGGTGTTAGTACAAAAAAGTTATTGGTCGCAGACAATGGCACCACCGTGCAAACTTCATGAATAGAAAATGGTTGGATTTTTTTATGGTACTATAACATAATAAAAACTCTACATGTTTGGTGTTGCCGGAATCATATCAACTTACAGAATACAGAAAATACATTATTTATACCGGAGAGTAAATGGCCTAAAAAAAATAAAAAATCCCCGCAAACATGGCGCAAGTACGTATTTTTCCCATTTTGCCCCACTTGGAATTTATTTTGCAGCTTCCCAGTATATTCTATGATATGGTGAATTACACCACTGGAAAGTACATCTTGTCCCACAAAATAAAAGCCCTAATTTGTCTAGGTAGGTGGAAAAATAAAAAGTTATGGCTCTTGGAAGGCGAGGAGGAAAAACAAACAGGTCAACCAAAAAAAAACGCAAGGTCCTTAAGGGGTTAAAGACCTCTCCATTCTTTGTAGGTGGGAAAGTTCGAAAAATCACTAGTCTATCAACTACAGGCAGTCCCCGACTTACAACGTTCCGATTTACAACTGTCCCCTAGTTACAAACGGAGGCTATGCTGGCACTTGTAGTTCCATGTTCTACAGTAGACATTAGCTGTGGAATGACATGCCACAGCAGAACAGAAGGTGAAATCTTCTTAACAAGGGCACAGACAGCAAAACAAATGTAAAAACCATTCCCTGCACTATCCAAAATAATAAAACAAACAAACAAAAAAAAACTTTTGTTCTGGAGTTACATTTAATATACATACTTGCTCAACTTAAGAACAAACCTACAGTCCTTATACCGCTCGTAACCCAGGGACTGCCTGTACTTATTTTCCCCACTGTATTTTGAGAAAAGAGATGGCTACAGGGAGATCTAATTAATTTATATAAGTTTATTGCTTTTAACCTCTCCTTATGACAAAGGTGCTACATTCCCCTTGTTAGTTTGGTTGCTCGCCTTTGCGCGCTCTCTAGCTCCATTAAATCTTTTCTATAAACTGGAGCCCAAAACTGAACGTAATATTCCAAATGAGGCCGCAACAATACTTAATATAGTGGCCGCGAGTTCATGCCAGCTGATTGACATTGCATGCTGTTCTATAGTCTATGATTTACAAGTATGCCCGGATCCTTCTCAACAAGCGATTCTCTCAGTTTTTTTACCTCCCATAACATCTGGTACATAGAGATTATTCGTGCCCAGAGACAAAACTTTATATTTTTCCACTTTGGACCTCATTTGCCAAGTGGATGCCCAAACACTCAGTGTGTCCAGGTCTGCTTGCAATTTATGAACATCTTCTATAGATTGCACTACACTACATAGCTTGGTGTCATTTGCAAAAACAAAAACATTGCTATTAATCCCCTTCCCTATATAATTAATAAATGAATTGAATAAAAGAGGACCCAATACTGAGCCTTGGGGGTCACCACTTATAACCGGGGACCACACAGAGTTGGAGTCATTTACCACCACACTTGATGTATGATCTGATACCAGTGTGTAATTGGATTAAAAACTGGCTATTTCTGACCCTATAGACTTTAATTTATCCAACTAGCGCTTAAGAGGGACAGTGTGAAACACCTTTACCAAATCTATATACACATTATGGGCCACATGTGTGAAAACTGTCTAGGTCTAAAATTCACTTTGTTGCCCATAGCAACCAATCAGAGCACCCCTCTCAATTTTCCAGAGTACTATATGAAATGAAAGGGGCGCTCTGATTGGGTGCTATTGGCAACAAAGTGAGTTTTAGATCTAGACAGTTTCACACATGTGGCCCTATATCTTCAGCTGCTCCATTATGCAGACTGCTACTCACCTCTTCATAAAAACAGATCAGGTTGATCTGACAACTTCTGTCCTTAATAAAAACATGCTGGCGACCACTTATGTTAAATTCAGCCAAATATTTCTGTATATAGTCCCTTATGAGCCCCTCAAACAGTTTTCCCACAATGGATGTTTAACTTACTGGTCTATAATTACTTGGGTGAGACCTTTTTGAAGATGGGAACCACGTTTGCCTTGCGCCAGTCTCCTGGCATTATATCAGTCACCAGAGAATCTCTAAATATCATGTACAGGGGCACAGAAATAACTGGAGGTGAACGCATTAAGAATTCTTGGGTGTAAGCCAACTGGGCCTGGAGTCTTATTCACATTCAGTTTATTTAACTTGGCTTGGACCATTTCTACACTCAGCCAATTTATAATCAGTAGATGTATTAACAGTACTGGCACCGTCTACTTCCGCACTGGGTCCGTCAACATCAGTACTGACTAGAGATGAGCGAACCCTAGAACCTCGAATTTTGAGAAGTTCGGTTCGAAGTTCAATTCGAACCGAACTTTGAACCCCATTAAAGTCAATGGGAGAAGATGTTCTGGTTAATTTTTATAACAATTAGTAAAAAGTATAAAGCACAAGCGCCAATATAAGAGAGAGCTGCTGAAAAAATGTCAAGGGATTACTCTGCCTATTTCCCAAACTTAAATGACCAATTATATATAGAAACAAATGACACCAGCGCTAACTCTTCTATATGTCTCCCAACTAAATGTAGCAACTTTCCAGAAAATAAAATCGCTCAACAAATCACTGTTGATTGAAGCAATGGTGAACACCTGATCCAGTGGTTAGTCCACAATCAGCTCTTCTACCCTAATCAACTCCGTACCTCACAACTAAAGGTCGTTATAAAATACACATAAAAGCACCAAAAATTACAAGAACTCTTGCAACGTACCTAAAAGCTCTTTCCATAAAATGCGTCTGATCGTATTATATCCACAGCGATCCACTTTACTGACAAAGTAAGGAATGTAACGTTCGTGTTCAAATTAACCAAGCGCTCCGGCCGGCAGCGCTCAGATATCCAACACGTAAAAACTAACTGGCAGACTAAGGTGACGTCACCTAGACTACAGAGGCATGTCCAAAATATAATTTTTATACCTATACAGGTGAGGAGAAGCTGCAATTAGCATCCATAACAGTAAACTGGATACGTGGAACAACTTTGTGAATTTTTTTCTGTGACTCTTAGAGCCAAATTTTCTTCACTGTCTAAAATAATTCATTCCTTTTAATGGCTAACTGAAAAGATGAGGACAGCCTAGCTATAGGAGGTGCAGCGCTAGCAGCTGCTACGGGGCCCCTTTGACACATAAGACGACACCGGTATTGGACATGGCACATGGTAACTGACAGGAGCCCCCTATCACGTTTTGCAACAGGGCCTAAGAACATGTCATATATGTGGTGGCAGCAAGAACATTCCACTGGGGAACATGGAGGTTCAGCTGGCCGTAGCTATAGGGGGTGCAGTGGTAGCCAGGGCTGCTGTCAGTCATCTATTAACAGTTTCAGGGCCTCATGCAGCTAAATCAAATGGGGCCTCTACCCATTACTAGTTCCTATTCTTTAACATATCACTGGGCCCCTTTTTGATTAGGGCCCCTGATAGGAGTACTGCCCTATTGGCACCCGTGCCAGTTACCATGTGCCATTTCCAATACTGGTGTCTTCTTATGTGTCAAAGGGGCTTTTGGAACACCTCAGGATGCAGGACCCTGTAGCGGCTGCTACCGCCAGGGGTGCCAATTGGGCAGTACTCCTGTCACAGGCCCTAATCGAAAAGGGATCCACATATCTGTTAAAAAAAATAGGAAGTAGTAATGGGTGGGGGCCCAATTTGATTTTGCTGTATGAGGCCTGAAACAGTTAATAGATGACTTACGGCAAACTGACTGATGTTAATAGATAACTGATGGTTTGTGTATTTCACATTGTCAAGAACACGTGCTGCAGTTTACTAGTCGGTGACATCGGCAACCGGGGCAACACAATCATCAGAGATCAACACTTGATTTATTTTGATAAATGTCAAACGATCCACATTCTCGGGGTAAAGATGGATACGTTTGTCAGTTATCACACTGCCAGCTGTGCTGAAGGTGCGTCCTGAGATAACGCTGGCTGCCAGGCAGGATAAAATTTGTATGTAGTGTTGAGCAAGCTCAGGCCAGTCACCCAATTTGGACACCCAGAATTTGAATGGGTCCAGATCAAGACCAAAAACATCGGTGTTGAGACGCATTTAGTCATGGACTATGCTCTGAATGCAGTCTCAGTGTGTCCGAATGCTGCCCTGCCTTGCAGGAGTAGGTGAGGTGGTAAAAACAGAGTTAAAAATGTTAACCAGTGCACTTCTGCCACACTGCCTGCTGCGGCTACTTGCCATTCTACTGCTGTCACGTTGCTGACAGATGTCTTGAGTTGGTCAATGAGCACGGTCTCAAATTCCTGCATTCTACTGTCAATTTGTATGGGTGGAAGGAAAGTGCTCACTTTTGATTTGTAATGTGGATCAAGAAGGGTGGCCACCCAGTAATTGCTGTTCATTTTGATTGCCTTGATGATTATGTTGCAGGTAATGTAGCATCCAAGCACTTGTGTGCGAGATGCTGCCAGGATCTCCCAAGCCTTGGAGTCGAGGGGCACTAACCAGATCATCTTCCTCCTCCTGAAATCTGTGCCAACCTCTTACCACCGAAGAGTAATCGGTACTGTTGGTGTCCACCCCTGCCTCATCATCCTCCTCCACTTCCTTATCCTGACCGTCACCAGAGGCCTGGTTAGCGTCATGCCCTCTACTCTGTGAGCTGAACTGCCGTACTGCACCCGCCCTGGACCTCGAACCACCACCTAAAGAAGACCGATACAATTGGGAAACAGTCGGGCCTTCTACATCAAACGGCGAGTAAGGCTGTGTCCGCTTCATCCTGTTCCACCACTGCCGGGACCTGCTGCCGCAGAGAGTCTAATGCTAGTTTCAGTAAAAATATGACCACAATGGTCATGCTGACAACGCCATCGTCCTGACAGACCATTTTGGTTGCGTCTTCAAAGCTGTCAAGGATGTTGCAGAGATCCTTCACCTGCCTACACTCTTTTCACCCCGAGGTCCGCACCACTGCTCATCAGGCCATGCGACACTTCCTACTGCATAATGGCATTACGCTGCCGCCACAATTGCTGGAGCATGTGGAGATTGGAATTCCAGTGTGTTGCCACGTCAACAATCAGACGGTTGGCGGGGAGGCCCAGATCACGCTGCAACGTTGCCAGTCGTGCTGAAGCAGGGTGCGAACATCGGAAATGTGAGCTAAGACCTCGAGCCTTCCTCAGCAGACAGTTAAGACCCGGGTAGTGCTTGAGAAATTTCTGCAGAACCAGGTAAGCGATGTGCGTAAGTCTACCGATTCTCAGGGCGGCAAGGAGATTTCTCCCATTGTCGCACACCACATTGCCTGGCGCCAGGTTCTTAGCACCCAGCCACTGGTCGGTCTGAGTGTGTAGAGCAGTCCACAGCGCTTGACCTGTGTGTTGACAGTCTCCAAGACAGATTCATTTCAGTACGGCCTGGTTTCTCTTGGCACGTGATGCTACCCGTCGAGGTTGGGGATCTGGACTCTGCTCCATTCCAGCAGTGTGGAAGAGTGTCTGCCGAGCCTGAGACCCATCACCAGAGGCACTGTCATCAACCCAACCCACCCAGTGAGCAGTCAGTGAGATGTAAGGCCCTTGACCGTGCTTACTAGTCCATGTGTCTGTAGTGAGATGGACTTTGGTCGACATAGATGCAGCTAACGTGCTGGAGATCTTTTCTGCAACATGGTGGACCAGGGCAGGGACCGCTTTTCTGGCAAAGAAATGCCAGCTCGGCCTCTGATAGTGGGGACATGCCAGGGCCATGAAGTAGCGGAAACCATCTGTGTCTACCAGGCGGAAAAACAACATTTCCAAGGCCAGCAGCCTGGCAATGCTGACATTCAGGCTTTTGGCTTTGGGTAGGTTGGGGTGAAAGCGTTTCTTCTGCTCCCACAGCTATTACACAGAAGGCTGGCTGGTGGACTGGCTGCTGTATAGCGTGCAGGTCACACTGGTGGAAGGGGAAGGTGTAGAATCGGTCAAAAGTGTCTGGGACTGGGGATGGTGCTTGTTCCGGCACATCGGCAGCAGAGGACCTCTTGGTCTTGGAAGTGGCGGAAGAGGAGGAGGCCGAAGATGTCACAATGGTTGGAAGCCCAGGACCTATGTGGCCTTTTTTCTCCAAGTGACTCATCCCTAGCAATTCATGCTTTACATGCATGTGCCTGTTCATGCTCGTGGTGCTGAAACACTTTAGATTCTTTCCTCTACTGATGACAGCAAATTCTGCATATGACGTGACTTGGCGAATCTGAGGCTTGATCTAAAAAGGCCCAGGCTTCACAGGTCCTGGACCTTTTCGACGGTGAAAACCTAGTAGCGGTGTTCTCGCTGCCACCACTGACCACGGCTGGCGGAGTAATGTCAGCGGACTTGTGCGACCGCCCTCTCCCTTTCTGAGGCCGGACCCACACTGACACTACCCCATCATCCTCCTCCACTGATGATGCGCTCACCAGCTGCTGCTCAAAAGACCACGTTGGATCCGCAATGTCATCATCATCACAGGTGACTTCCTCTTCCTGACAGTCTACATCCTCAAGCTGCGGGCTAGAAGCCACAGGCATTGCGAGGCATTGCTGATGGCTCGGGATTTCTGCCGATGGACCAGCTTCCTTCTCCTCCTCTGAGGGCATCAGCAATTGGGCGTCAGAGCAGACAAAATCATCCTCTTTGGCCTCTTGATCTTTTGAAATGCCTTCTGACGCCAACCACATTGTGTGATCAAAGAGCTCTTCAGAACATGGATTATCTGGAGTGGTCTGTATATTGGGTGACATTTGGAATTCAGGTTGGACTGATTATGACGACATTTGTGCCCTTGACAGAGGAAGAGGAGGTAAAACTGCTGGATAAAGGGTGTGCCAACCATTGAAGAACAGATTGGCGCCAATCTTTAGTAATCAAATGCACAGGGAACCTATCAAGCGATGACAGGCCTGACGTTCCTGCGACGGACGATGTGCCTGCTTGTGTGTTGTCTGGAGTACTCGAAGGAGTGCCTTATCTCGTACCTCTAGCTCCACGCCCTACGCCCCTCCTTGCTCACTTGGCACCTCTAGTTCGCTCCATGTTCAAAAAGATAAGTATTAAAAATGTAAAGATTTGTTTACGGTCTCTTGTTGTATAACTCTACTCCAAAGACTACAAATCACAACTGCTCTTGAATCCCTATATTTTGGAAATAGGATTAGAAATATAATTTTTTCAATGGAATATCTGTTGAACGGGGTCTTATGGAAGAACCCTAGCAGCAAAACAGCAAATCACTACTGTTGTAGAATCCCTGCATTTTGCAACTAGCAAATAGAATTAGAAATAGATTTTTTTGAATGGAATATCTGTTGAACATGGTCTTATGGAATACCCCTGGCAGCAAAACAGCAACTCATTACTGTTATTAAATTCCTATCATTTGCAACGGTGCTAACCGTGTCTTCTCCACTGTCTGTACCCCCAAAACAGCAGACATGCACTTTTGGGCACTCAGATTGAAGATGTGAAAGATACTGGCAGCAATTTAAAACGCCTTAACTTTTCCTGTGTATAATTCCCTAAGCTTACTGCCCCCCCCACCCTAACTAAACTAGCAACTTTTCCTTTATAAAATCGCTTTGAAATGGGGTGCCTGCATGCATTCAAGCAAGCAGACACAGAGAGCAGTGGGTTCAGTATAGAGATTGAACTAGAAATACAGTGTAATAGATAGAACAGGGTCAGGTGATTTCATCAGCCAATGAGATCCCTACACACTTACTGGTGCTGTTTTTGGACACTTCTCTATTGTCTGCACTGATTGGATGGCTCCAAAAGTACAGGAAGAAGCAAAGTGAAAGTAAGAAATGGCACGCCGAACGCATTTGTTGAACGTGAACTTTACTCAAATGAACCGTTAAAAGCTCGGTTCTGCTCGAGTTCGCGAAAAACGGTCGAGTCGAACGAACCTTTTCTCAAACGGTTTGCTCAACACTTGTACTGACACAACCTACATCAGCATTGACCATGCCCACATAAGCACCAACATCAGCTACTTTTTCCTTGTTTGTATATACAGTACAGACCAAAAGTTTGGACACACTCTCATTCCAACAGTTTTCTGTATTTTCATGACTATAAAAATTGTAGATTTACACTGAAGGCATCAAAACTATGAATTAACACATGTGGAATTATATACTTAAAAAAGTGTGAAACAACTGAAAATATGTCTTATATTCTAGGTTCTTCAAAGTAGCCACCTTTTGCTTTGATTTTTGATTACTGCTTTCTGCATTCTCTTGATGGTCTTCCAACAGTCTTGAAGGAGTTCCCAGAGATGCTTAGCACTTGTTGGCCTTTTTGCCTTCACTCTGCGGTCCAGCTCACCCCAAACCATCTCGATTGGGTTCAGGTCTGGTGACTGTGGAGGCCAGCTCATCTGGCATAGCACCGAATCACTCTCCTTCTTGGTCAAATAGCCCTTACACAGTCTGGAGGTGTGTTTGGGGTCATTGTCCTATTGAAAAATAAATGATGGTCCAACTAAATGCAAACCGGATGGAATAGCATGATGCTGTGGTAATCATGCTGGTTCAGTATTTCTTCAATTTTGAAAAAATCTCCAACAGTGTCACCAGCAAAGCACCCCCACACCATCACACCTCCTCCTCCATGCTTCATGGTGGGAACCAGGCATGTAGAGTCCATTCGTTCACCTTTTCTGCGTCGCACAAACACACGGTGGTTGGAACCGAAGATCTCAAATTTGGACTCATCAGACCAAAGCACAGATTTCCACTGTTCAATTGTCCATTTCTTGTGTTCTTTAGCCCAAACAAGTCTCTTCTGCTTGTTGCCTGTCCTTAGCAGTGGTTTCCTAGCAGCTATTTTACCATGAAGGCCTGCTGCACACAGTCTCCTCTTAACAGTTGTTGTAGAGATGTGTCTGCTGCTAGAACTCTGTGTGGCATTGACCTGGTCTCTAATCTGAGCTGCTGTTAACCTGTGATTTCTGAGGCTGGTTACTCGGATGAACTTCTCCTCCGCAGCAGGGGTGACTCTTGGTCTTCCTTTCCTGGGGCGGTCCTCATGTGAGCCAGTTTCTTTGTAGCGCTTGATGGTTTTGGCCACTGCACTTGGGGACACTTTCAAAGTATCCCCAATTTTTCGGACTGACTGACCTTCATTTCTTAAAGTAATGATGGCCACTCATTTTTCTTTACTTAGCTGCTTTTTTCTTGCCATAATACAAATTCTAACAGTCCATTCAGTAGGACTATCAGCTGTGTATCCACCTGACTTCTGAACAACACTACTGATGGTCCCAACCCCATTTATAAGGCAAGAAATCCCACTTATTAAACCTGACAGGGCACACCTGTGAAATGAAAACCATTTCAGGTGACTACCTCTTGAAGCTCATCAAGAGAATGCCAAGAGTGTGCAAAGCAGTAATCAAAGCAATATAAGACATATTTTCAGTTGTTTCACACTTTTTTGTTAAGTATATAATTCCACATGTGTTAATTCATAGTTTTGATGCCTTCAGTGTGAATCTACAATTTTTACACAGAAAACTGTTGGAATGAGAAGGTGTGTCCAAACTTTTGGTCTGTACTGTACATAAATATATACAGTTGAAACCAGAAGCTTACATACACTATATAAACAGACACATATGCATGTTTTTCTCAGTATCTGACATGAAATCAGAATAAACCTTACCTGTTTTAGGTCAATTAGGATTACCAAAATTACTTATAATTTACCAAATGCCAGGAGGGACAGAGAGGGAGAGAGAGAGGGAGGGAGAGAGAGAAGAAAGAAAGAGAGAGGAGAGAATTTAAGGCATTTGTATTACTTTCTGAAAAGTCAAAAGTTGACATACACTATGATTACTATGCCTTAAAATAATTTGGGACAGCCCATAAGATGATGTTATGTCTTTGGAAGATTCTGATTATTGGCAACATCTGAGTTAGAGACACACCTGTGGATGTGTTTTAATCACACCAGAAACACATTGCTTCTATGTGTACCATCATGGGAAAGTCTAAAGAAATCAGCCAAGATATCAGGAAGAGAATTGTGGACTTGCACAAGTCTGGATCATCCTTGGGTGCAATTTCCAGATACCTGAAGGTGCCTTGTTCATCTGAGCAGCAAACAATTACACAAGTACAAACAAGATGGGATGGTTCAGCCATCACTCTGCTCAGAAAGGAGATGGGTTCTGTGTCTCACAGATGAACGTGCTTTGGTCCGACATGTGCATATCAACCAAGAACAAAAGCACAAGACCCTGTGAAGATGCTGGCGGAAGCTGGTAAGATTGTGTCGTTATCAACAGTGAAACGAGTACTGAATCAACATGGGCTGAAAGGCCACCCTGCCAGGAAGAAACCATTATTCCAAAAGAAACAAATAAAAACGGAATTAATGTTTGCAAATGCACAAAGGAACAAAGACCTACATTTTTGGAAACATGTCATTTGGTCTGACTAAACTAAAATTGAACTGTTTGGCCATAATGACCATTGTTATGTTTGGAGGAAAAAGGAAGAAAGTTTGAAGCCTAAGAACGCCATCCCAACTGTGAAACATGTGGGTGGCAGCATCATGTTGTGGGGTTGTATTGCTGCAGGAGGGACTGGTGCACTTTACAAAATAGACGGCATCATGAGAAAAAATGATTATGTGGAAATACTGAAGCAACATCTCAAGACATCAGCCAGGAAGTTAAAACTTGGGTGGAAATGGGTCTTGCAAATGGACAATGACCCGAAGCATACTGCCAAACTGGTTAAAAAGTGGGTTAAGGATAACCAAGTCAATGTTTTGGAGTGGCCATTACAAAGCCCTGATCTCAATCCTATTAAAAATTTATGGGCAAAGCTGAAAAGACAGGTGCGAGCAATGCGACCTACAAACATGGCTCAGTTACACCAGTTCTGTCAGGAGTAATGGGCCAAAATTCCTACCAACTATTGTGAGAAGCTTGTGGAAGGATATCCAAAACATTTGATGCTTGAGTGAGAAAAACATGCATATGTGTCTTTTTATATAGTGTATATAAACTTCTGGTTCCAACTGTACATATATTGATTGCAATTTAAGTTCTGTATATAATTTATGGCCCTGCTTACCAACCTCTCTTCTGGTCCAATGCTTATTCTTTGATTTTTATATCTCTGATGTATTTTAAAATGAATAAATAATATATATTTTTATATAGTCTCTCATTATATAATTTTTGTTTTGTCCGGGCATTTGTTTTCTTTGTAGGTTGTAAGGTAGAAAAAAAAAAGTTGAAGCACAGTATTTGTTTGGGGATGAAATCTCAACTAGCATTGACATTTGAAAATTTGTTTTATCCAAATAATTTTTTTTTAACTTGGTAGTGAGGGACAATGAGGCAGATGAGTGATTATGGGAATAAATGTTTAGAAAATCCACACTTTTTGTAACAAAATATATATTTTAATTGAACCAGTTTAGGGAATATGACTTATTAACATTTCTAGGAAGAGAGGATTACCATCATTTTTATGGTTCCGTTTTAAGACCCACTAAGAGACTTTAACTAGATTGTTTCTGTAATACATAAAACTAATGTATTATGCCTGCCAGTTTTACAGAGCCAGATACCATCTCTGGCTTTGCTAGGTCCCTGGTTGGTAAGGCAACCTATCAGCACCCTAAAACCACATTGCAGAGACACGAATCTAGTGATAAAGCAATCGGACTTCCTTTACCACCACTTTAGGTGTTATGGTCACTGTTTACGATGGCATCTACACACAGGATACATGACTGTTGCAGTAGATTGCAGACTAACACACGCTGGTAATGGCACCAACTCTGTGCTGTATATCTATAGGCAGTCCTTGACTTACACTGTTCCGACTTTCATCTGTCCCCTAGTTACAAACGGAGACTTATGGGACATGCTGGCACTTGTAGTTCCATAGCAGATAGTAGCGGTGGAACGACAAGTTCTAGCATGCCACAGTAGCATGAAGTGAAATCTTCTTAACAGGGACCCAGACAGTAAAACAAATGTAAAAACCCTTCCCTGCACTAACCAAAACTAAAAAAAAAAAAAAAAAAAAAACCTTTTGTGCTGGAGTTACATTAAAAAAAAAAAAAATACCTGTTCCGACTTCCATACAAATTGAACTTAAGAACAAACCTACGGTCCCTATCCCGTAAGTAGCCCGGGGACTGCATGTATTCCGTAACACATTAAACCACTGCCGTCTGTGCCATACACTTACTGCTCAGAGAGGGAAAGATGTAAGTGCCATTCTTCTTGATGATTATTCATAGACCTGCCACCTGTACCAATATAGAAAATTAATTTTGTGGTTTTATTCTTTGCGGTTTGTTAGTATTTAGATTCTAGAAGATTTGTTCTTGGTAAATGACTGGTCTAATTTAATCACATTGTAGCTATAAACAATTTATTACTTCACATGCCAACTAAAAGATATATACACAGGGAGGAGATCGTGGTTAGCTTCAGTGGTCACTAAAATAACTTGAAACTGTCAAAAGTAATTGTACATGTACTGAAACTCAACTCATGAAATTTAGACGTTGCATTTGAATTGTGATTCAACCGAAGAAAAAAAAAAACCCATCACAAAACTAATTAAACTGGCTTGGACAAAAAAGATGGTACCCCTAGAAAAGATTGAAAATAATTTGACCATAGGCACATGTTATACTAAGGTGTTTCCTGTTATTAGCATCAAAAGGTGTCTAAACTTGTAATCAATGAGTCTGACTATTTAAAAGGTGATGTTTAATATCATGGCATGTATCTTACTGAACAGGGACAACATTAACGTAAGGAGAGAGAGTTGGGTTAGGAGATTAGAAAGAAAATAAAAGACAAAATGTTAAAGATAAAGGCTAAAAGATCATCTTTAAACAGCTTGATGTTCCAGTTACTAGAGTTGCATATATTATTCACAAACGTAAGGTCTATGGGACTGTAGCCAACATCCCTTGGCCGAGGCCATAAGAAGAAAAATTATGACAAAGTGGATGGATAATACAAATGGTAACCAAAGATCCCAGAACAACTTTCAAAGACACGAGAAAAACCAAGGTAAAGATTCATTGATATCAGATCACACCATCTGTCGCTGTCTTTGCCAAAGTGGACTTAATGGAAGATGACCCAAGGAGAAACCACTGTTGAAAGCAAATCATAAAAAAAGGAAGACTGGAATTTGCCAAAATGCATATTGACAAGCCATAAGGCTTCTGGCAGGATATCCTTTGAACAGATGAATTTTCGCAAGTCACATCCTACACAGCCACAAAAATGAAGCATACAATGAAAGAACATTTTACCTACTGTGAAACATGGAGGTGGTTCTGTTATGTTTTGGGGCTGCGTTGCTGGCACAGGGTGCTTTGCAAAGTACAATGAAATCTCAAGACTGTCTAAGCATTCTGGAGCGAAAGGTGCTGCCCATTGTTGGAAACCCTGGTCTCGGTTGCAGGTCCTGGGTCTTTCTACAAAACACACAGCTAAAATCAGCCAAGAATGGCTAACAGCAAAGCATTCGATTATTCTTAAGTGGCTTCTATGATCCCTGATTTAAATCCTATTGAACATCTGCAGAAGAAGCTGAAACATGACATCTGGATAAGCACCCTTCAAACCGGAGGCATTTGGAGCAGTTTGCTCATAAGAAGTGGGCAAAAATAATTGTGAACAGGTGCAGAAGTCTCAACATTTTTCTTTTCACATATTGACAAGCCATAATTGACTATTATATCATTTTAATTGGGTGCTTGGGTTATTTATATAATTTTTTTAAGTTCCCTTATTTGCATTACTCACTATGACTTCCCTTCTGTGAGCTAGGATAGTACAGCAATGAGGGGATTGCTTGATGGTTCTTCTCTGTGGTCGCCTATGGCCTGAGAGGTGTGATTTTTATCGGCAATACACTAATAAGTGTGAAGAAATCCCCTCACCAGTGTAGAAAATTACCACCCCATTATTTTTTCATGTATTGCCATGTATATTTCTGTTATCCAGTCTAATGTGATCTATTCCTATTGAGAGAACAATAGAATTACCTTTTAGGCAATCACCTAGTCTTTGTAGTTAGAATATATAGAGATAGGCAGTACCTATAGCAAAGTGAGATTAGTTTGCCCTGCAATTCAGCATTGTTTCTCAGCTATGTAATTTTTAGTTGCATAGGTCTGCTGAAATAAAGAAAGAATATACGGACAAAAATCGGGAAAAAAAATGTAAAAAGTTTTCCAGGAATATAACAAAAATACTTTGTTAAAACTGTGTTAGGCTTCCGGGAAGTCGGAACCCGCGATTGTGCTGAGGGGGCTTTGATAGGAACAGAGGGAGCACCATCCCTCTGTCTTTCCCTTAGCTACTGCAATCGGTAGTGGCATCTTAAGGGTTGATCACTCGCCACCAATGCAGCATGGGCCCCGGTTGAGAGCCTGCACGATGTTCGGGATGTACCTACAGATCCATTTGCGCTAGAATGTACAGGTATGTCCAATGTTGGGAAGGAGTTAAAGGGGTGGGGAATATTAATTTACAGCAGTAGATTTGGCAATCAGAATAAATCCCTGGATCAATGACCCTTCTCCAAAAATATAGTCACTATAATGGCAAATGAATCCAGGCCCTTATAAAGTCCAGGGAGTTCAGCATGATAAGTTTCTCTATCAGAGAGGTCCATATTCTCACTGCTCTTACCATAAAGAATCAACTTCTATGTTTGTGTAGAAACCTCGTTTCTAGGTCCGAAGGGCTGTCTGTGCAGCCATTCCCCGGGCTCTGTCGGGTCATCGGGAGTCCTGATCATCCGACAGAGCAGGATAAAGCCCTTTGATTATGCTGCGGTCACGAATCGCTGCAATCAAAGGGTTAGGCGCCAGGCGCTGGCAGGAGCTATGCTGGGAACAGGGCTATGAAGTACAGCCCCGTTCTCAGTGCTGCAACGGCGCCGCAAAGCCCGATGTCTGCAGCTACGTCTAAAGACGTCATTGCAGACGAACAACCTGCACCGGCCGACGGCAAAAGTCGGTGGGTGGTCGTTAAGGGGTTAAATTAAGAAGTGTAAGAAGCAGCTATGATATTCAGATGTTACAAGAGAATACATAGCCATATTAACATGTCATAAGTGTCCTACACTCAAGATTACTTATATAGCCATAATATATTATTATTATTTTAAAATAAGTACTAAATTAAATTAGAATATGTAAGTGAAATACATTAATGTAGTAGCAACTGCATTCACTTTGGAATCGGGTGCTCTGCTTGTGTCTTCGGCAACGCCCACTAAACTTCTGATTCTGTACCTGAATGAAGACGTCGGAGAGGAAATCTGAAAATAGTGCTTTAGAAGGAAGAAGATGTCTTTAGTGCCATTTATATGTTTACCCTTTAAGCCTATATATCACTCAAGAGTCTTAGGAATGGACTCAGGCACTGTGTAACTAGAGACAGCGTCAGTATCTCAGTCCAGAAGAGATCTTAGAACATGACCATAATCCGGAGGTGGAAAGAACAACATTTCACAATAAACCGGTCATGACCAGGTGCTTCCAGCAAAATTTCAGACAGAGGAGTGAAAAGAATTGAAAGAATTGTCCAAGAGCCAAGGACCACCTGTGAAGAGCTATAGAAATACAGTGCCAAGTAAAACGGTCACAATGTTTTGAACGTTTGACTTCCAGGCTCCATATCTCATCATCCACTACAGCTTTGAACATGATGTTACCATTATTTTATAGGCAATCATCTTGGCAATCTCATACATCAATGTGACTTGCAACTATTTAGGATATGCTTAGTTATGCAGTTTCTTGTCATGTAACTGCATTATTACCGTTTTGCTCCTAAAAATCTGAAGTTTTATTCCTTTGTTTTTTGTAAATCCACCTTTGGTTTTCCACAGTGCCTTAATCCTTCTGGGCTCTCGATCAGATTCAAGCATGTCTTGACTGAAATTTGATCCCAGGTCTCTTCTACATGTTCCCAATGTTGGTGCATACTAATCGACTCACTTGGGTATGAATACAGCTTCTTCCTCAACTCTATCCACACATGTTCAATTGGATTGAGGTCTGGGGACTGTGGGGGCCAATCTAGCAACTTTACTTCATTGTCGTTGAACCATTTCTTTGCCAATCTTGATATCTACTTCGGACCATGGTCCTGCTGGAAAACTATGTCATCCTTTTAATACCCATAAGTAATAAGTATATTAAGTAATTCCTCTTGTAAGATACTCACATATAGCTCATGATTGAGATCACCATTGATTCTGGTCAATTATCCAACACCTTTGGCTATGAACCAACCCCATATCACCAGGTTTCCTCCACTTAACTTGACAGTTCCTTCAATTTCTCGATCCATTAGCCCTCTATTCCCTTGATTCTCTCAGACCCATTTGCCCAGTCTATTGACTTTCATCTCATCACTTCAAATTACTCGTTTCCAAAATTCTACTGTCCACTTTTCATACTTTTTGTAAACTTTTTGTCAAGACTTCACTTTTTTTAGGCCACCATTCCAGATGTGTAATGCGTGTTGCATTGTGCTTGCATGGACATCTGTGATCTCACTATTACAAAGCATATAAGCTACCTCCACTGCTGAGTTTGATGCACCAGAACTGATAGAACTTGTGATGAGCCAACCTGTTGACTTTGATATTTTACCCGGATGTCCACCTCTTGGCTTTGGAATGAATAGATATACTTCACTTCATATTCTTCCAGCTGATGCAGTTTTCTTGGCCCAGAGACCGCTATCGATGAGCTGGATAATGTAATTTCTCTTTTCTTGGGAAATCTTCTTCATGGCTTCTCCAGTGACCCTTCACGGAAAATCAACCTAATCACACACTGAGCTCATAAGGAATGTGAGAACAGGTTGTAATTTGTAGTATACAAGAAAAAGACTGTTCCAGCACTGGGAGCTAAACAGTAACAATGCAGTTATATGACAAGAATCTGCATAACTAAGCATATGTTAAATAGTTGAAAGTCAAAGTTATGCATGAAATAGCCAAGATGAGCGTCTATGAAATGATGGTAGCCTCACGTTCAAAGCTGTAGTGGATGGTGAGATATGGACACTTAAAGTCAAAAGATCAAAACATTGTTACCGTTTTGCTTGCCACTGTACCTGGAATCAGCAGGTACAATTGTTTAAAAGAAAACAAAATACAATAAAAGAATACAACCTCCATGGACTGTATGCCCGCTCAACACAATAGACTCCATTGCTGAACAAAAAAAACAAAATGTTTAAGTGCGTTTAAAGCTTGCTTAACAACATTTAGACAAGCCTGTGAAATATTGGGAGAATATAGTATGGTTTGATGAGACCAAAATTGAACTCTTTAGATGCCATAATACACACCATTTTTGAAGGCCAAAAGGCACTGCATATCCACCTAAAAACACCATACCAACATTGAAGTTTAGAGCTGGGAACATCATGTGTGGGGCTGTTTTTCAGGATACAGCACTGGCAAACTTCATATCATTGAAGGAAGAATGAATGGACAGACATTCTTGATAAAAATCTGCTGCCAAGTAAACTCTCAATTGCTTTTAGATGAAGATAAAAGCTATAACTGGCACCTATGATGTAGTCTTGTGGTACTGGTAATTATCCCCTTCCCCGACATGGAAGGTAGCCAGAATGCAAACTACAATATATGTAGATATCCAAAATTATAAGGAGAGTATAAAACACCAGTTTTTCAGAGACGAAGTGGAGAGAGCCCATTTGTCTGTGGAAGAACGCACTCGCAGACTCCACCAAGATCTGTGATTATACAGCGGCAGCCAAACTCACTTCCTGAAGAACTGTCCACTTCGTCTGGGAAACTTCAGCTCCCAGGCTTCGTGGGAGAGGTGATCCTACGTGATGATGCATCTCCTCCTCGCATGATCATGCCGGGCATGCTCTGCTCTTTGTCCAGTGTCAAGTTTCAGACTTCTTAGACTCTTGTACTGCTGGAAATTTCATCATCAATTCTTCCTTGATTTTCAGATTTCGTTTACTGTAATTTGTCTTTATAAACCTCTGAAAATCTCCATTCTTCCATTAATGGAGAATTCCTAAAGGGCTCTATTCAGTATCGTAGTGAACCTCTGATGCATCAGGTTGTGGCCACTCACATGCAACAGCACCTGTTCTGACTCGACCAGATCTTGAAAAACCCTTCTATCTAGAGGTGGTTGCCTCCTCTGTGGGAACTGGAACCATACTCTCATAGAAGACTCCTAAAGACCATCACCTACGTTTTTATCTCAAAAACCTCTCCTGTGGAAATAACCATTGGAGATAAAGAATTACTGGCCATAAAACTGGCTTTAAATTCTTCTATTGATTTGATGTCCTATTGCACTTCTGGCTTGCTGAGAAGAATGTGAAGGTTGATGCTCTCTCCCGATCCTCAGATAATGCTGAACCTAACTCCACACCTCCATACATTGTTCCCCTGACACGTTTCATTACTGCAGCTCCCATCCACCTCCAGGGGAAGAATTTCGTATGCCCACCTCTGAGGAAAAGAATTCTAAAATGGGGCCACTCTTCCAAGTTAGCCAGACATCCAGGAATTTGAAAATTTTACTACTGATCGACACTTTTGGTGGCCTAATCTTGTTCAAGATGTCAAAGATTTCATTCTCTCTTATTCTACTTCTGCCCGTAACAAAACTTCTCAACTCAAACCCTCGGGTCTGCTTCATCCCTTACCTATACCCGTGAAACCTTGGACCCATATTGCTATGGACTTTATTACTCATTTCAAATGTCTCATTTTGTACCACTTTCAGTCCTACCTACGCCCCTAAACTTGCCGCCCACTACTTCCTTCATATACTCCGCCTGCATGGACTTCCTCTTCATATTGTGTTTGATCAAGTGATTCAATTTGTCAATTTGGCGTTCACTCTTTTCCTAGAAACAGGTCAAGTTGGACTTCTCCTCTGCATACCACCTTCAATCCAATGGACAAGTAGAGTGAACCAACTCCTTGAATACTCTCACGTGATTCATTTAGTCAAACAACTGGCTACCTTCTTTCTTGCCGAATTTCATATAAATCTTGATTCGACTGTGCTATCTGTCTTTGTTGTGTACGTGTGACATCCCTGTCCTCTTCTCCCTTTGCCTACTGCCTCAGATATCCCAGCGGTGGATGCCCGGGTCTAAGAAATACCCTGCATCTGGCAGGATACCTGGCAGTCTCTCCTCCTAGCATCTTTCTGTAAGATGACAAGAAGAAGAGACCTCTCCCGGTGTTCCATCCAGAACATAACATGTGGCTATCAGCCAAGTAAGTTAGCCTAAAGATTCCTAGTATCAAATTTGAGCAACGCTTCCTGGGACTCTTGCGACATCAGTCCTGTCTGTTACAAGCTTCGCCTGCCTCTATCTTGGTGAATCCGGAACTCCTTCCATGACTCTCTCCTAAAGCCCCTAGTCCTCAACCAGTTTTCCCAAAAGGCCACGTTGCCCTCTTTTGAAGCAGATTCCAAAAGTTCAAGAGTTTCTGGCAGAAAAAAAATCTACTTAGGGAAACGTTTTTGTCTTGTGGAGAGGTCCTGGGAACCAGAAGAAAATGTGGATGATCCTGAGTTTAAACAGGCTGTAGATATTAAGGAAACAAACAAGGCAGCATAGAGAAGACTGACCGCATACAAGTATAAAGAAAGAGCAGAGCAACCATTTGCGAACTCTACGACTTCTAAACACACAGACCTCACACCCAGCCTGTATTACTGGGAGGGACACACTCACATAAGCAAATTCTAAAACTACAAGCAGGTTGCACAATGAATAATCAGGGGCTCCAAAGATGATTGCAGACTAAAACTTAGTGCAACTACTTTACTAAAGGTAAATCACCAACATGTCAAAACTATTTTTTCCATGTCAAAGGTGTCCATAACCTTTAAACGACTTTCCACCTTTCATCATCATGTCATCTTAAAGGTTCAAAAGTCTGTTTGGTTTCATATTTATCATAGCTTTTAAGCAGCTGGAGTGGTTTTTCTGATATAGGAGTTCCAAGTCTTCTGCATAGGCACAGATTGAAAGCTATCATGCTGACTACCAGCCCCTGCAAAGAGCTTAAAGGGAACCTGTCACATAGGTTATGCCCCCTTGCTGAGGACAGCACAAGCTAATGTCAGACCTGCTGTTTCCAGCACTGTGCCCCTTATTCTGTAAGATGCAGCAGTTTTAGAGCATTTACCCCTCAAATCTTATTCGTGAGCAGGTGTTAGCTCCACCCACCAAAGGCTAGCTCCGCCCACTGAGTTATTCACATGTTTCTACCTATTCAAAGTAAAAGGTTGGTCAGTTTAGGTGGGCGTGGCTAGCCTTATATGGGCAGGGTTTGAAAAAAACAAACTGAAGGACTCTTCGAATGACGCTTCTTGCTGAAAACTGCAGATTTGAGCACTAAATACTCGAAAACTACAGCATCTTACATAATAAGGTACACAGCGCTGGAAACAGCATGTCGACACTACCTTGTTCTTTCCTCAGCCAGGGGGGCAAAAACTATGTGACAGGTTCTCTTTAAAGCATACTGTTTTACAATGGCATTGGATGCATAAGTAGTATGCAGTAAGCACCCTCTAGTGACGGAAGAAAGCCCCTGAATTTCAACTTCTGCGACTATGCAGAGTTGATGTTTGGACTACAAAATCAGGGCACTGATCACTATAAAGATGTATTAACAAATCAGCACCAAATTATTTAGCTGAATAAATGGTATTCAAAGATGGACATTCCCTTAAAGGTTTTCTGTCCTTTGAGAGAAAGAAACCTCTACAATATAACTGACCTTAACTTTTATTATCTGGATATGATGGACCAATCAACAAATTTAAAACCACAAATTGTCCCTTTATTAAAATATATTGTGCATCGGTTTCAGCTCCTGGTACATCAGTCCTTATTGTAGCCTTATAAAAAAAAAAAAAAATCCAGTGGCAACATCAAACTTTCAGAGTCTGTCTGCTTAAAAATGAACAAATACAAATGAATAAGCATGAAACTGGTAATAAGGCAGAGGGTACAACTTGTGTCTTACAGTCAGTATTGCAGGTCTTGAACAGTTGTCATGTCTAAAATCTAAATTAGCAGCAACTGAGTAAATTAAGGAGTAAAAGGTCACAAATAATAATTTATACATATCTGCTTTATTGTAAAATCCCTGACAGGGAAGAAAAGATCGGGTGTTTTAAATTTCAATGTCCGATCACTTATTCTCAAAGAAGCGGTCTCCACAAGGACCTGACTGCAACCTACTCCATGCTCCCCATTGACAACACAAACAATGTGTATGAGAAGTTCGTCAGGAATAGTCGTCTGCTGAACACTTGTTCACCCAACAGTTATTGAAGCCTATGGCTACAAACAGCTCTACAATTCAATGTCCCATTAGGACAAAACTGTGTGTATGGCCTAATTAGGCATATGAACATCATATAGGGAAATCCCTTTTAAAGTTTGTTTGCAATTTTCTTTCCAATAGCAATGAATGTAATTAGTAAACATAGGGCTCCATAGCTAAATAAGATGGGACCCCACCAAATTTTCACTCGACAGCTTTTAAAGCCTAGAGCTACACCCAGCTCTGCAACACAATATCCCAACAACTGTGTATATGGTCTAATTGGGCAAGTGTAATCCCTTCCAAATTTTTAAAAGGCTGTTTCCACCTTTTTTTCTAATAGGCATGGCCGTAACTTGGATACATAGGGCCCTACAGCAAAATGAGATCGCTCCTCACCAGCTAACTGAAACAGTGACATAAATAAGCATACAGATATTAGTGTCATATCAGAGAACCCCTATAGCAGTGCTGGATAGCAGAAAGCCACCAAGTTAATATAATGTTCTTGCATCTGAGTGGCCTCATCAGCTTGTGGGCCCCAGAGTGGCTGCTCCAGCTCTATTTACGCCAATGCCTCAAGTTATTAATAACTTTACCCTGTGGTTTTCTGGGATGCAGGAGAGTGGCAGGGCTACAAGTGACTAAGCCGAGTAGCAGTAGCCCAAAAGATTAATACATTCCATTTATAGACATTTTGGATTTTGAGTAGACCAGTTCTAAATGTTTACACACAGATGAGGAGATGGGAGAGGGGATAATTTGCGTGTAAACCTCTAACCCACCTTCTCAGTATAAACCCTAAAATATCTCAGCTTCCTAAAAGTTTTCTAAGTTTCTATAACATTACTTTAAAGGGGTTTTGCCACGATCTAATGTTGACGTGGGATCCTCCAAAATGGGTATTTAATCACTTTTCTAAATATATGTGATTAAAAAAAGTGAAGCCTCTGAGAGCTGCAGCCTGACTTAGATGCCCTTAGTTTCCTGACTGTTTACATTAGCTATGACCAGGAGCTGATCTGGCAAGCTCCTGGCCGCGCTTGCGTTGTTTGCACTTCTTATCTGATGGCAGGACACAGGAACGTGCTTTGAAGGGAGGGGGGAGAAAAAAGCAGTGTTACTGGGCACCTGCACTAACTTTGTTTCTGTGTCAGAAAGTAAACATGCAGAAGCTTCCTGCTCAGCCCTCCTCTCCCCCTACCCCCTGTCTGTAGTTAGGGGGAGGGAGGGGAGAGGAGAGCTTATCTTTACTCCAGAGCAGATAAGAGGGAGAAAACAAAACCTGTGTAGCTTGTGCACAATACAGTTATGCTCTGTGGTTTAGCCAAACATGTTTGCTCAACTACAGAGACTGAATATCAGCCTCCAGAGCGTGCATGGGAGGTGGAGCGATGACATCACAGAGGAGGTACTTATTGTTATAAACACAGAAACAAAACGCCCCTTTTTTCAAGGCTCAAGAGGGGAGTATCAGCCTGTTAGGTGAGGAAATCACTTCTTGGCAAAACCCCTTTAAAGCAATGGCAATGTGACTTTCAATTTCTGTTCCGTTTCACATGAAGTCACCATGATACTCTGAAGCAGCATATGCAGTAACAGAAAAATTTGTTTTAAAATTCAGACATTAAAATTATATTATAATAAATATTCCAACAAGGAGCTGTGCAGAATTATGCCATGGTTCTAGAGAGTAAGGCTATGTCTACGCAGCACAGTATTCTCGTGGTATTTTCGGTGGATTCAGTATTTAAAAGCCACCGAAAATCCGATGGTACTCTGTGCGATACTTAGCATGGATTTTAAAATCTGCCAGATTCTGGTGGAATTTTAAAATACATTGCACATTTCGAGGGCAATTCTGAAAGCAGACTGCGGTTTTTAGCACTAATCTGTGCCAAAAACCTTGGTCCAGTACTGTTAAAATGCCGTTGGATTTTTGACGTCATTTTAACATTGCTGTGTAGACTTAGCCTAACATGACCTTGACAAAGAAAGATGGCAAAAATTAGGGGCAACATCTCCTAGTTTCTGAATATATGAATACTTATACTTTAGTTAAAGGGCACTAGATATAAGCACTCCGTTTAGAGACCCTTGTAGTATTCCCTACAGCAATAGCGTGTTCAGGACAAAAGGGTAGGCACTCATAACTTTGGAGATTTGTTCCAGAAATAAATTTTAAACACCTTATTAAGGAATTCTGATTAACAGTGGTAAGAAGGTCTCCTGGTCAAGATCTTCAAACACAGAGCTACAACACAAAGTCTCTCTTTCAGCACATCTGTACATTACACTGAAAAAGAGCCGATTTCAAATGTGTAATGCTGCTTTTCCCCTGTGGTGGCACTGTAGGGGAATTAAACACTTGCTATCCGTTCCACCCACAGATCACACCTGATCGTTGGAGGTCTCAGCAGCAGATCGCTCTGTGATCTGCGAAGGGGGCCTTGTAGCGAAGGGGGCCTTGTAACAAAGGGGGCCTTGTAACAAAGGGGGCCTTGTAACAAAGGTGGATTATCCAAATCATGCCATGCTGTAAACACAGAAGTGCTAGTTCAATGCTAAACCTCAAACGCCAACAGTGGCATTAAAACGAAAAACATATTCTGGACATAATGCTACATGTGCTGCTAAAAGAATCAACATGTTGGACACTGAAACAAAACTTTTACCTGACAGGTAGGCACATTATAATGCTATAAAAACCATCAAGGATTGCATGTGCAGTATTTACCTGTGACCATATTTTGGATAGACATGCGCTCCTGCCTATCTTAACAAAAAGAATAAAACAAGCAAAATTTTTAATTGATTTAAATTTACTTAAAAATGCAATCAGAAAATATCCACGTCAATAGCAGATACTGCAAATAAATACTTTCGCCCTCACCAAGGAAGGGAAGAGCAAAAATACCTTAAAAAAAAAAAAAAAAAAAATTTTTTAAAAAAATACTGATTGAAAATACCAGCAATTTATAGCATTGTCCCCAAGCTATCCAAAGGTTATCAGCTAATCAAAGCACCATTTCTATGGAGTTATTCGAGTAGTGCAGTGCAAGACACAGAAGATCTGGCAACATGTGGCTTCTCCATCACACCCTGTCATGCCTCTGGAGAGCCACATATTGCTGGAGCATGAGTCTGGCACAGAGAAGCCTGCCCTGTGCATCAAGGATCAATTGCTCCATTGTGCTTAGAGGGCAAGTAAAAGCGGCTTTGAAACAGAAAAACCCAGTATCCACTTTGAGGACAGATAATAAACCAGGTGAACAGAGCTTTCTCCTACTCCTGCAATTGCTCGACAGCCAACCACCGTTAAAGCTTATTCCATCCAACATCTTCTCTTCTAAAATGCCCGGCTTTTGTATATACACAACCAATGCTGTTTCAAATAGAAAAATCACAAATTACAGAGAATGTTCTTTCAATTCATAGTGTTCTAAATCTGCGGCAGGGAATCTGTACCATTATTACACATGACAAGAGAAGCCTCTGAAAGTCTTTTGCAGAAAGGGGATCCTGTTTCTTATTAATACAGGCGGTCTGACATAAGGGAAGCTGTGTTACAGTCATGCACTTGTTTGGAATTGGTCCAAAAAGGAAAAAAAAAAAAGAAAAAAACCTGAGGCTGTTTCCAATGAAAAAAGTATTCCTGTGAATGGTTCATCAGTTCTTCATTAAAAGGAGTAGTTAAGGGTAATCCCTGACAGCCAGGCTAGATCCAGTTACCGGAAACCAACATCTTCAAGCCCCTGACTTGCACTTTGGAATTTAACTTTAAGGTCTTGTGTATAACGCTTCCAGTCGTACACCTTTAAGTTACTTGGGAGATCAGAGTCTTTTTCTCCTCTGGTTAGACATCACCTTTTCTGCTCCCAAATTTCACCCATATTTAGGTCCAAATCTTTAAGACTCTTAAGAGCTTGGACATTTCCAGTGTAAAAGGCAATATCTGCTGCCACCATTCTGCAAATAGAAAGAAGCTGAAGGTTAGGCTGTAAACTGATGCCAATCACTCACCAGAACATGATGTAATAACAAGAACTAGAGCATTCATATAACAATGTCAAATTCAATCCAAAAGACACCTAAGCATATTACATAAGGCCTCATTTATAAAAACTCTCTAACAGTAAGCCCCACTGCACAGGACAAATACCGGCCGGTATGAGCGGAGAAAAGCCCTCCCCCTTCACTTGCACATATTCTGTCCGAAAACCGGACGGAAGAATGTGCAGGTAGAATGTTTTGCGGCCGGACCGCGCACGGAAAAACCGCTGGACGGAAAACCACTGCAATGGGGACTGCTGCACGGGTTTTCCATAGAGCACCATTGTGCTCATTTTCGGCCTGTTTTTCAGGCGGTCTGAAAAACCGGCCGAAGACCCCTGCCGTGGGGACATGCCCTAAGACTGTCTTTTTTGCCCATGGGAACCAATCACAGCTCAGCTCTTAATAATTAATCGGATCTAGAAAAATTAAAGCTGAGCTCTGATGGGCAAAGATAGTCTTCGGGTGCTTTCACACGTGTAGTGTTTTTGATGCCGTACATTTCTGCACAAAAAAAACGCACCAAAAAACGCACTGTGTGAAAGCACCCTTCCTGTTAGACAATATTGGTAAATGAGGCCTATTATACTTTGGCATTTTGTATTCTCTAAAAATCAGTAGATTAAAACCGCTTGTTATCTGCATGGGTGTTCCCATTGATGGTTTATCGTTACGATATGTCATCGATGTGTGATAGTTGCAGGTTTCACTTCTTGGACCCTCATCAATCTTGTAAACCGGCCCAAAGTCTCTGTTTAGAACAAAGTCGGTCACGCCTGCACACTACTCACCAGTTCCTGGTACGGGTGAGTGGAGCGTTCTGCTGTGCTTGGAACTCCGATAAAACCGAATGCAAAGTAGTGTGCAAGCTACTCTACAGTGCACAAGTTCCCGAGACAGACCATAAATGTGTGAGATGGAAACACCCCATGAATTCTGTTCTAAGTTTTGAGATATATCCAATTTTGAAACATTGAAAGTCATCATCAGATATCGCAAATTCTTCCAATGATACAATATTGATGTACTGCTATCTTTGCAAGTTTTTAGCATAATTTGGAGGATCATCTTAACATAGTGGTAAATACTTTAAATGCAAACACACAAATGTAGCACACTTTAAATTAAGATTTAATGACAAACAACATAATATTCAACACATCACATGTTTTGTCTAGTTAGCAATTTTTATTTTAAATTGATGCGGCTACTGTTAGAAAGTATATATATAAAAGGTAATTGCTCCCCACCCATCTCCGTTCCAGTGCTACCTTGTTTCTCTGCCTGGTCTTCTGTTGACCACCTGGTCCTGGCAGTGAGCTCTTAGGTCTGAGCATGCATATTGGCTGCAGCTGCACAAGTCATATCCGGACATGCCTTTAGGCTCGTGGCATGTGTCCTTTTTTTTTTTTTAGTTCTAAATCACTCCGAAGTCAGTTAGGCTCCAGACATGAAGTCAAATGTTAGTAGGAATACTGCTGGAAACTACTTGAAATACAATTGTCAAACTGGACAATCCCTTTTTCATATTTGTACTACATGTACTTCTATACAATGTTAACACCGTTATGATTATATTAAGTGTAAACTTTAAGATGAATACTTACACCGTGCTGTGGACCTCCGTCATTTGTGACATTTAGGTGACACAGCTGATTTTTTAAATGACGCTGCGCTTTATTTATCGAGGAAAAGACTCGATAAGGAAAAATAATATCTATCGAACATTGGAATAACATCTTACTCCTATAGAAAGTAATCACTAATAAAACGTTGAAAAACATGTTTAACAGATTTTATATGTAGGTGCATGGTAACAGTAAAAAAAAAAAAAAATTGCAGAGGAAAGCTGGTGTAGATTTACATTTTAAAAGGGCTTAATATTCCCTGCCGGAGTATATAGGTATCATTGAGAGAGGGATTCTCCTGCCTGGGGCCCTTTTCTCTGAGCCAGAACAAAAAGAGAATCTATGAACGGATCATCCTCAAACCACCCTTTTATTACATTATATAATACTATTACTGAAGGGGAAACTACTGGCTGGCTACACTTCCCCCAAATGCGCTGTTTTTCTGGAAGTGTCAGGCACAGGGCTACTGATGATGACGGCTGATCACTATGGTACCTGCATTTTGAAAGTGTTTCTCTCTGCAACAACCCCTTTAATCAAGAAGACCTCTTTCCTTTAAAATCAAAATGTAGTTAATGTGTGTTTCCTCTGAAATAACAATTCTATAGCATCTTCTCTTATAACTCTGTTGTACTGTTTGTTATTCCTCCTAGAAATGTATTATGGAATCTGTCAGATGGGTGTTACTATTCCAGTTGTAAAAGGGGTGTGTCTCTGCACACACACACCCACTTTTTTTTTTCTTATTTAGCATGGATTACACAGACAGACTTTTGTCTAGAGCCACATCCCTAATTTGGAACAACCATCTGACAGATTGGTAATTGATTTTTAGAAGGAATAACAAAAGAACCACACAACATAGATATTTAAGGAAAGATGCTCCTGAATTGTTTTTTCTTGGGGAATGCTAGTATTTTCTAAAACAGAAATGTCAGGAGATGTCACAGATTCTCTTTAAACACTTGAAATGGAAAAAGAGGTTGCTAAGACCTGAAATCTTGTCTTTGAATTGATAACATGTTCCTTATACTAGGTGAAATACTCAGGCAGTAGGCTCATTTGGTTTCAAATGAGCAAGGACGAAGGGAGAGGAAAGGTTGGTGGCAGACAGTTGTAAGTGAAATCAGGAAAGATCATAGCCTGTCATATATCCCCTGTATGGACTCCAGTGATTCCATTACAGTAACTCAATTATGTTATCATCCCTCATACTAGTAATACAATAGTCATAAAAAGTTAGGGATATTTGGCTTTTGGTTGAAATTTCAGGATGAACATACAATTTCTTGAAAATGTTTTTAAATGCACTTAATGAGACCATCTCTTAACTGTAGAAAGCACATATCCAACTTTTTTATTGTTTCAGTACTTTTTGCACAACTTGCTGATCTCGAACAAAGAGCTTAATGCCAAAATTCACAACAGGTGTTTGATCCCTCAATCACCCAATAAATTTAGGGGATCAATTTGAATTGCATTTTAAACAGCCCTCCTCATCATGCTGTTCATATTTTGACATCATGAGACCAAAACAAAACCTTATAATTGATCAACAGAACCTCACCATTGCGAGGCTTCAAGCAGGATGCTATCAGACGGAAGTGGCCACTGAGCTTAGAGGGTCGCAGAGTGACATCAGCAGGTTGTAACAGAGATAGAGAGACTGGAAAAGTCACAGAAAGGCAAAGAAGTGGACATCCTTTGGCAGAATCACTCATTGATGACCGCTTTATTGTAGCCAATGCCCTGCAGATTGAATGCCACACAACTCCAGGCACGGCACATAAGTGTCACGTCAGATCATTCGTAACAGTTTACATTAATGTGGTCTGCGTGCAAGACGACCGGCAAGGGTACTTGACCCTACCATCAGACACAGGCATCATCGTCTTGCATGGGCCATGGAGCATCTGTGTTGTTCAGTGATGAAAGTTGATTCACTCTTGGCAGAGATAATAGCCACCAACTATGCTGCAGACGTCAAGAACAGCGCTATGCATCAGCCACTGTTGTCACCAGACAAGCCTTTGGTGGTGGTGGTGGTGTTACAGTGTGAGCAGGTGTGTCTAGTCAACACAGAACTGCCCTACGCTTTGTGAATGGTACATTGACATTACTTGAATAACATCATTAATCAAGTCATTGTGTTTCTGCATGAACTAATTTCATCTTCATGGACGCCAATGCTCCAGCTCATCGAGGTCGCATCATTAGGGAACGGCTGTTGGATACTGGGGTACCTCATATGGAGTGGTCTGCACTTTCTCCAGACCTGAAGCCCCTAGAAAACCTGTGAGATCAGCTGAGTTGCTGTGTAGAAGCTTGTAGCTCTGTACCCCAGAACCTCAGTGACCCGAGGGGAGCCCTGCAAGAAGAGTGGGCTACTATGCCTTAGTAGTCAATAACTCGACTTGTAAACAGCATGAGGCGTCGTTGTGAAGCTGTAATTTATGCTCAAGGCCCCATGACACATTATTGAGGCATTGACATAATTTTATGGTCTATACACTCCACTGTTGTTGGCTTTTGTTTCATTAAACTGCTTGAGACGAGAAAATCAACATTGCATCCTATGACTTAAATGGCCTTTTTTCAGGATAAAACATTACTGTAGCATGAAGTATTCACAAATTACACATGAACGTCAAATATCCCTAACTTTTTGTGAGTAGTGTATATGCCCTCTGACTAACATTTAGGAAGGGTGTTCTTTTCTACTGAATGGGTGGGAAGATAAGCACAGTAAAAGTGGCAATACATATTAGAACGAAGCAAGTTGTCGGCTGAGTAATTTTGCAGACACAGCCATATACATTTTAGTTTATATTGTCTGTTACACAAGTGGAAACGAACCATACATGATCAATAACATCAAATATTGGTCATGGAAAAAGATTTTTCTTATCCGGGATTCAGATTAAAATGTCTAACAGAGTCAATGATGTTTGGTCACAAGATCAGCTAAAATGACTGCTGTTAAACAGCAACCTGAGAAACGATCAATCCTTTTGGTCGAAATCGGCCATTTTCATCAACTTGAATGTGTTTGGGCGTCTTTACATTAAACGTTACACAGCCTCCTACTCCTAATCATGAGCTTTGTCACCTCTGTAACTTGGATCTTTGCTGGTGTCAATCAAAATTTTGGTCTTTTTATTTTTTGTGACTGTGATATGTGCATGTACTGTAGACATAGGCATAAGTGACATAGTTAAATGCTTCACAGCTTTCACTTTTATTCTTAGTAGGAGGTATGCCTCTCATGCTTAGATTTAAAGGGAACCTGTCAGGTAGTTTCTGGTACCCTAACTGAGAGTAGGATGTGACAGAGTGGAAGAAGCTGAGCTCTGTGATATATAGATTTATAGGATTTGGAGCAGGATTTCTGAGTAAAATAAAGAGAACATTTTGGCAGGACTCCTTAAGAGACTGTGGAAGTCCCGATTACCCAGACCACATACAGTGATTGACAGTTATCCCTGTATCAGTGTGTATACAGTGCAAACTGTCAATCACTGCATGTGGGTGGGTTAAGCAAGACTTTCATTTTCACAGATTATATTGCGGGTGTATATGCATACGCTGTGTCATTCATCCCAGTGTGTAATCGCCGGGAAGAATAGACATGTCAGTTCTTTCTCTGGGTGCATATTGTGAGCTGGGGAAAAGAACAGGTAATCATAGCTCTCAATGAGTGCTATGAAGTACCGTAATGTCAGTCCGTACTTTGGGTGTATTGAAGCGTAATTACACGTCGAAGTACGGACTGACATTACACCATGTGAACATACTCTTACTCAAATTCAGCATCAAATCATATAAACCTACATTATCACAAAGCTCAGCTTCTCTCCTCTATCATATAACCCTATATATCACAGAGCTCGGCTTCTCTCCTCTATCATATAACCCTATATATCACAGAGCTCAGCTCCTCTCCTCTATCATATAACACTATATATCACAGCGTTCAGCTTCTCTCCTCTATCATATAACCCTATATTATCACAAAGCTCAGCTTCTCTCCCTCTATTACATCCTGCTCTCCGTAAGGAAGACAAAAAACATCTGACAGGTTCCCTTTAACTTTTAGTCAGAAATCTTAATTTGCATGTTTTACAGTTTTAGGCTTGAAAAAATTGCACAAATATGTCCATTACTGTAAAAGGCTGGGTGTCATTTTAATGATGTACGTAGTGTCTACTATAAAATACTGTATATAGATATAGGGGTAAAATATAATTGCTTTATTTTATAATTTAGGTTTCATTGTGTTTTTGAAAAGTGTGAACATTTTCCTAGCAATGAAAACGTTAAAGCAGCACTTTTTTTGGTAGGTAACACAGTGACTTAAGGTGCCCATACATCTTTAAATCAAATATACTCTTCCCAACTCATCCATACACATGCTTGGTTAAGCATACATGTGTTTTTAGGGAGAAGACTAAAGAATGACACTATTGTTGGTGTCTTCCAGATATAAAGACTGGGTGCCACATGTATGAACCTGTTTAGGTCTAAAACTCACTTTTTTGCCTATAGGTTACTATCGGCAAAAGAGTTAGTTTTAGACCTAAACAGTTTCATAGATGTGGCCCTGGGTATTGAAATTCAACCTGCTTGAGTCTCTTATTTCCTAACACCATCTTTTTAGAAAGAAACATATATTACACAGTTGGTTAGTCCTGCTCAAATTGGTAGATTTAGACATCTATTGTCTAATGTGTATAATGCATGATTGGCCTGAGTGATCATGTATGTTAATTTAAACAGGAAAATGGGAATACACAATTACCAGGAAATCCTGTGCCTTCACCCTACTGGACATGCTGAAATCCAGTATGTCCAGTTCCTTGCTGACATCTACCATTAGGGACAGCTGGGAAATCCTCGGCACACACACCTATTCATTGCAGGTTAGGCCAACTTTTATGTAATATGTATGTACAACTTAAGACTGTGTTACCAATAAATGTTAAGGACAGCAATCTAGCCGGTGACAAATTTCTGGCAGATCTACAGAGCCACTAATGGACACCACAGACTTAAATGATTTAAAGTATGATAGACTGTGCCTATTCCCTCAAGAAAATATATTTGGATACCAAAATAAGTATGTGTGTGTACTGTATCAGAATTAGGTTTCTTTGGCCAATTGAAATTTTTTTTTTGTAAATCTAAGTTTACTTAAAACTTGTATTAGGTTTAAATCAATGTAATCAGCCAACTCATTAATGCAGATCAGCAACACTAATTACTTGGATGTTTAGTAGGTAAGCTGTACATCTTTTTTTCTTTGTAATTGGCATGCTAAACAAAGAAAAAAATCTTAAAATTATAAACTTAAAATAACTTGTTAATAAATTCAGATAAAACAGTACTGAGCCCATGTGCAGTCTACTGCTGGCTTCAGAACATCTGCTCATCTACTATTACATATCAAGGTTCATGGAGTTGAATATTCAAAATGCATCCGTCACCGTGTTACGGGTTACAATCAATGTTCTGTAACAATAGCTACTTTCGGGAATATTCCACTGGATTCTCTTCGTTAGTGTCCTGTTCATCTGCATTTCAGGAAGTTTTTTTGGGAGCAAATAAGTAGTATTGGTAAAATCCCTTGATGGAGCTCCAGCTTTTATACTGCTTAAAGGGAACCCGTCAGCTACTTTATGCTGTCCTAACAGCAGGCAGCATGAAAACGCTGCAGGAAACCTGGTCCCAACCCTGTCGGTTTTATCCCGAAACGCTGCGGCGTTCCCAGGTAAAACATCCAGTGAAGTTGTGTCAGATACGGGGAGAAGCTGCTGTGCCTGGGAGAGATGAGTCCGATGTGCATCTTCTCCTGTCCCCTCAGCTTAACCGACAGCTCTTGCACAGGTTTATAGGGAGATCGCTGTCTGTTAAGTTGAGGGGGCAGGGAAAAGGTGCACATCGGACTCATCTCACCGGGCAGCAGCATTTCGGGTTAAAACCCACAAGGTTGGGACCGGTTAATCTGCAGCAATTTCATGCTACCTGTTGTTCGGGCAGCATAAAATAGCTGACAGGTTCCCTTTAAGAGATAGGTAAAAACAGACCAACCACATTGCTTCACATAATCGAGCTGAATTTAGCTTGAAAGGAAGTAAAAGAATGTTACTTCTATCGAGCTACACCTAAAGCCTCTCACTTAGCCAACCAGTATTCTACTCTGCACTGATGAGGGACAAACACCCGAAACAGCTGTCTGCAGGTGAATATCTGGTTGGCATTCTTATCCAGCTGTTGCAAAGAGCCTACTCTTTACACCCATCTTCAGGCTCCCCTGTTCAGACTATGGATGGTTCTACAGCAGTAACTGACACTTCATCTCTGCTTTTCCTAGCTGAACCTGTTAGAGGGACATTAGTGATAGAGGGGTTTGAACAGCAGGGTTCAAGCCTACAGAGCTCTAAAGGGGTAATATTTGACAGTCAGAAATATAAGCAAGCGCCTGTGCTGCTGCTAAGACACAACAGAGTGACATCATCATTCCGCCCAGGGCTGTAGAGCACATAGAGGTGGTTGGGAACCTAAGGAAGCTTGTTTACACAAGCAGGAGATAACAGCTGCTCCAGTTCTGAAGGAACGCAAAATCAGAACAGCAATGCATTTTGTAATAGTCTTTATTTACCTTTGCCTATATGTACAAAGCTAATCGATTAGTTGAGAATAAACCTTCAATCCCATTCACATTGCATGGCTCAGTGATTGGATTTGAACTGAGGAACACTATATCCAATAGATGGTACTGCAGAGTCCTAGCTCATTTTCCATGAGAATTTCTAAATGGAGCTGAGTTTGTAATGTGTATACAGTATCTCACAAAAGTAAGTACATCCCTCACATTTTTGTAAATATTTATCTCTTTTCATGGGACAACGCTGGCTGTGTTGAGTTATTTTGAGGGCACTCCATATTTACACTGTAATACAAGTTGTACACTGGCTACTTTACATTGTATCAAAGGGTCATATCTTCAGTGTTGTCCCATAAAAAGATATAATACATTTACAAAAATGTTAGGGGTGTACTGACTTTTGTGAGATACTGCATACTAAATGGCCAGAAGTATGTCAACATTGTTTAAAATTACGAAATTCCCTCATACAGACACTGGTAGTAGTATGGGATGTACTGAAGTGCTCTGTGACTTTGCCACAAGTCAGTTTGTGAAGTTTCTGATCTTCTAGATTTCTTCTGGTCAACTAGTAGCAGCAGTGTCCAGGAGTAAAAATATCTCAACCATAAAGTGGATGACCAAGTAAACGCAGAATGGGGCTCAGAGTACTGAAGCACTTGGGGCGACATGTATGAATTCTGGTGCTGATAGACCAGCTCTAAATTGCTTTAAGGTAGTATAGACTGCGCCAGAATGTATGAAGCTGTTCTTCTGCAGGTCATACATACAGGCGCAGTGTAGAGCCAATACCACAACTCAGGCACCACCTTTAACTTGGTCTGGCTGGTCTAATTATTCTGCGCCAAAGTTTTGGCGTCAAAGAATGAGAAATGTGTCTACTTCTACTAATGTGGTGCGACGCCCCCAGAACGCCCCAAAACTTTGGCGTGCTAAAAAGTGTCTTTGGCGCAGTACCGAGTGCACCTGTTCATACATCTATAGAACTGGTCTACTACAGCTTTTTGAGGCCAGAATTCTGGCACAGCCCCGTTCATAGCAGAAAAATGGCAGGCTTTTTTAAATTGCAAAAACATGTAGAAAATTTATTAAAAAGTCCCATAAATACAAGACTTAAATGACAGCAGTTGTACTACTTGCGATTATGGTAGAAAGCATTCCATAGTAGGCGGTATCATAGATGTAAGAGACATATTTTCATCTGCAGTGCAGCGACCGCATAGCTCTGGCCGCTCCGGCTTGGAGCACAGCAATTCCTGACAGGCGGGCGTGACGCAGGGCGCACGACGTTTCGGGGGACCTCCCCCTTTCTCAAGCCCCGTTCATACATGTCACCCTTGGTGCATAAAAATTGCCTGTCCTCTGTTGCATCATGCACTACTGAGTTCCACACTGCCTCTAGCAAAGCAGATACAAGTGTGTCAAGAGCTTCCATAGCTGAGCAATCTCACACAAACCCAAGATAAACACACACAATGCCAAGTGTCACCTGGAGTGGTAGAAAGCAAATTACCTGTGAACTCTGAAGCAGTGGAAACGTGTTCTCTGCATGACTGATTTTTCACTACCTGGCAGTCTGATGATGGAAGAATCTGGATTTGGTAGATGCCCAAAGAATGCCAACTACCAGGATGCATAATGCCTACTACAAAAATTGGTCAAGAAGGGATAATGGTTTTATGGGCGTAACTATAGTTGAGCAGTCATAGCAGCTACTATATGGCCCAGAGGTTGAGGGGGCTCACTCAGGTGCAGGAAAGTAGTACATTTTTGGTAGTGAATAAAAAGCTGGTGACTTTCTGCTATCTAGCAGTATGTTGGCTTTCTGATAAATGGCGCTACTATCTATACCCTTGACTATAGCATCTCATATTGCTATGGGACCCTAGGAATGCTAGTTAATATGGAGCTGTTTTTCCAGGGCTTGGTTTAGGTCCTTTATTTCTTATAAAGGGCAATGTTAAAAACCAACCCTAGAAATATATAATAGTAGCAAATAAATAATTACCTTGCCTCAATGTTTGAGAAAGGCCCTTCCCCGTTCACGACTGTAACCCAAGGAATAAAGTTATTGCTGTGTCCCGGTCTTAAACTTAATACAGAGTTAAATGTACTTCAGTACTGAGAATTATCCAGTGACTTGAAGTAAAGTAAACACAGTCAACAGAAGGCCAACAAAATCTAAATGCGGACAACAAACTCATTCATAGATGCAGAATATTCTGCAGCCTTGTTTGCAGCTGTGGTCACAGCACTAGATCGATTTACTTAGCGTTAAAGTACAGACAAGTTTTCATATTTAATAAAATGGACTTTCTACTATACCTGGGTGAATGCTTATTTTACAATGGTCTCCAAAGAGCAAAATTCCTAGGTATTCTGTGTGCAAAATGTTTGCATGTTACTAGGCAAGAGAGCAGAAGTTGCCAAAATGATATCACTACCTGCAGAAGCTGCAACTTGCAGAACTTCCTGCCCTGCCAGCTGTATGTATATAATACTGGTCACACAGAGCTCTCTGCATAGGATAACGGTCACACCGAGAGCTCTCTGCATAGGATACCGGTTACGCCGAGAGCTCTCTGCATAGGATACCGGTCACACAGAGCTCTCTGCATAGGATAACGGTCACACCGAGAGCTCTCTGCATAGGATACCGGTTACGCCGAGAGCTCTCTGCATAGGATACCGGTCACACTGAGAGCTCTCGGCATATGATACTGGTTACGCTGAGAGCTCTCTGTATATGATACATGTTACACCGAGAGCTCTCTGCATAGGATACCTGTTACACCGAGAGCTCTCTGCATAGGATACGGTTACGCCGAGAGCTCTCTGCATAGGATACCGGTTACGCTGAGAGCTCTCTGTCATAGATACTGGTTACGCTGAAGCTCTCTGATAGGATAACCGGTCACACGGAGAGCTCTTGCCTATGATCAAGGTTCGCTGAGCTCTTCTGTTATATGTATACAGGTTACGCTGAGAAGTCTCTGCATAGGATACCTGTTACGCCGAGAGCTCTCTGCATAGGATACCGGTCACACTGAGAGCTCTCTGCATATGATACTGGTTACGCTGAGAGCTCTCTGTATATGATACCGGTTACGCTGAGAGCTCTCTGTATATGATACCTGTTACGCCGAGAGCTCTCTGCATAGGACACCGGTTATGCTGAGAGCTCTCTGTATATAATACTGGTTATGCTTTGATCTCTCTGTATATGAAACCGGTTACACGGAGAGCGCTCTGTGCCTTTCAAGCTGCTGCTTTTCCATGTTTATTATCTAGAAGGAGCAGAGTTATTAGTACTATGCGATACCAGGTTTTGCCAATTTCAACTGTGCTACCCAGCGCATTAGTTTTTCTTTATTGCCTCTAGTACAAAGGACCAGAAATGCATCTTGGAAACCTGCATTTGAGTTACCGGCATGAAAAAGGTAATAGCTCTCGTATGTTACATGCTCTAGTAGATCCATCATACTAATTATGCATTCACTTCCCTTGAATGGTAATGTTTTGTCATAAAAACTACATACTGTTTAAAATCAAGCTTTAATAGAATTTTTTTTTTTAACAAATTGTAGGTTTTTTTTGACTATTAGAGTATGTTCACACGCCATATGTGCGGGGCATATTCCATCACATAAGTGTGCTGCAATACGTCCGAAATGCACTCCGCAAATAAGGTATTTCCTAGCTCTCACTGAGAGCTATGATTACCTGCTGTTTTCCCCGCCGTACAATACGCGCCAGGAGAAAGAAGTGACATGCCATTTTTCCCCGATGTTTACACACCAGGGAAAGTAAATGTCAGTGAGAGCGCTTCAGATGTACGCACTAGTCAGCACGAACTTCTGAAGCAAGAGGTGTATTACAGACATATAGCAACACGCACAGTATGCTTGCAATATGCCATGTTGTAAAAAACATACAAATCATTACTGCAGTTTCCAAATTGACCACTAGAGGAATCACAAGTATTTTCTGCTTTCTACAGCTGACTTATCAGCTCTGATGTATATATACGCAGAGAATGAGGAAAATCATCTCATACACGTTAAAGTGTACTCAAGTTACTGATCGGAAACCTGGACAATGTAGAAACAAAACACACATAAAAAAGACTTTGCGTTTCTGGGGAACGTGGTTGTACACTGTTCCTGGAGGCTACAAGTTTCTATGAGTTTTCATGGTCAATCAACTCCAATTAATTTCAAATGCCATATGGCACACCACACATTGTCTATAAACTTAAATCTATCAATTGAAACTATAATTAACCCGTTCCCACTGCAGCCTATTTTTTTTTGCCACGTTCGTTCTCCTTACTCGCCTTCCCAGAGACATAATTTTCCATCTACACAGACCTATAAGGACTTTATTTTGTGGGACAAGATGTACTTTCTATTTTTGTCATTCACTGTACCACAGAATATACTGGGAAATGACAAAAAATTCAAAGTGGATAAATGTGAAAAATTCAAAGTGGATAAATGTGAAAAAAACTTACTTGCGCCATGTTTTGTTTTTACAGCAGTAAAAACGATAGGTTATCTTTATTATACAGGTTGAGAAGAAGTCGGCAATACCAAACAAAGGCTTTTCATTATGTTTTCGTACCGTAAAAAAACCCCAAACATTTTCTATTTTTCAACACGGCAACATTTTCTACGACTAATAACTTTTTTTGTAGTTCCACCTATGGACTTGAGTGATGGTGCAATTTTTTGTGGGCTAAAGTGTACTTTTTACTGGTACCAGTTTGGAATAAATACGACTTTTTTGTCCAATTTGTAGAGGATGTAAAATTACCCAAAAAACTTCAATTTTGGCATTTGAAATTTCTTTTCTTCTATGGTATTCAGCGTACGGGATGAATGATGTTATATTTTAGTAAATCGGACTTCTACGAACGCGCGATACCAATTACGTGTAACCCTTTTATTATTTTATGTTTTTTAATTTGTAAAATGGCAAAAGGAAGGTGATTTGAACTTAATTTTTTATTATTATACTTGATGTTAAAATTAAAACATGTTTTTTTTTTTTTTTTTTTCGAGTTCCCCTAGGGTGCTTGATTACTAGGGGGCACGATCGCTAATACAGAATATTGCATTGTAGAAACAAATGCACTAGGGTGTACAAAGATGGTGGGCAGGAAGTAGTAAAACAGAAAACAAGGCTTTCAGCTGCCATGTAAATCGAACAGAACTCCGCAATTTCACAGTGGGCGTCCCGATCAAAGTGAAAAACGGTGCTTGGCACCATTTCTCATTCACTTAGACACCATGGCGTCTAAGTGGTTAAACAGCACGGAATGGAGACGGCTCCATTTTATGCTGTTACTGGCGGGTGTCAGCTGCAATTAGCAGCCGGCACGTGCCCCCTATGTAAGGGGTTACGCCGCAATCCCGCTACAAAGCCCCTTACCGACACCAGGATGTACTAGTACGTCCAATTACGGTAAGGGGTTAAATACATGACAAATTCCCTCTAACGGGAACCTGTGATACTGAACATTATCTGCCAGAAGCAGGTTATCGAGTGAAATAAGCTGAGAACATAGAGGATTGATACACAGTTTTGTGGGGAAAGATTCAGCAGAACTTGTAATTCATTCATTAAATTTCTGATTATTTTTGGCTAATGAGTCCAGGGGGCGGCAGAGATTGACAGCTACACTACATACAAAAAGTTAGGGATATTAGGCTCTTGGTTGAAATTTCAAGATGAACATAAAAGTTCTTGAATTTTTTTTAGATGAACTAAATGAGAACATCTCTTAACTTTAGAATGCACATGTCCAACTGTTCAATGTTTCAGTACTTTTTGCACAATTTGCTGATCTCAAACAAGGAGCAAAATTCCCAACAGGTGTTTCGATCACTGAATCGCCCAATTTAGGGGATCAATTTGAATTAGGATTTAAACAGTCCTCCCCATCGTGCTGTTCACATTTTGACATCATGAGACAACACTTTACAATTGATCAACAGTACCTCACCATCATGAGACTTCAAGCAGGATACTCTCTCTTTTGTAACCTGCTGATGGCAGAGAGACTGGAAGAGTCACAGAAAGGCAAAGTAGTGGATGTCATTTGGCTACATCACATCCTGATGACCACTCCATTGTAAATTATGTCCTGCGGATAATGAATGCCACAAAACTCCAGGCACGTTTAAGGGAGGTGAGAGGCAACCAAGTGTCACGTCAGACCTCAGACCACTCATAACCGTTTACATCAGCGTGGTCTGCATGCCAGAGGACTTAACCACATCACCAGACACAGACATCATTTCATGGACCAGGGAGCATCTACGCTGGACAAGTGGTCCTCAGTGCTGTTCAGTGATAAAAGTCTATTCACTCTGAGCAGAGATGATGGCTGCCAACGACGCTGGAGATGTCAAGGAGCGTGCTATGCATCAGCCAGGTCCGTTACCCTTGCCAGTCACCTAGCACGCTGACCCCACTGGTGTAAACGGTTACGACTGGTCTAACGTTTCACTTAGTTGCCTCTCACCTTCCTTAAACGTGCCTGGAGTTGTGTGATTCATCATCCGGTTCCTCAGGGCATTGTTTACAATGAAGCGATCATCAGTGTGTGATGTAGCCAAAGGACGTCTACTTCTTTGCATTTCTGTGACTCTTCTAGTCTCTGTATGTCTGTTGCAACCTGATGACACTCTGTAACAGTATGAGCTCAGTGGCCACTTCCGTGTGACAGCATCCTGCTTGAATCCCTGCAATGGTGAGGTACTGTTGGATCAATTGTAAGGTGTTGTCTTGGTCTTATTTTGTCAAAATGTGATCAGCATGATGAGGAGGACTGTTTAAATCCCAATTCAAATTGATCCTCTAAAATTTTTGGACGATTCAGGGATCACATACCTGTTGTGAATTTTGCCATTAAGCTCCTTGTTGGACATGTGCATGCTAAAGTTAAGAGATGGCTTAATTTAAAAAATATCATCAAGACATTTTGTGTGTATCCTGAAATTTCAATCAAAAGCTAAATATCCCTAACTTTTTGTGAGCAGTGTGTATCTGTATGCACACTCATACAAGGAATGCTGTCAGTTATTGATAAGACCGCCCACTGGACTCTTTAGGGGTTTTGCCATGAAGTAAAATTGACGTGAGAAGCTTGCAAATTAAATATACATTTTTACCATTAAAAATTCGGTACCATTTTTGTTTTAGCTGCGGCCTACGTGATCCATAGTGCACAGCTCATCTCCAGGGGATACAACCAGTAACGAAAGCTCCTCAGTCTTGCTGCACATGCTCAGACATCAGCTCTCCTCTCAGGCAGCTACTGTCATTTTATTCCACGCCTAGTAACCACACACACACTAACTCACTGCTGAACAAGTGTTTAACCCCAGGTGCTGTCATTCTACTCCTGTCCTCTGTACTCTTTAGTAAGTAGTCAAACAGTGCAAATAAATGAAACGAAAAAATAAACCTCAATCAGCTATGTGCATTGAGATAAAAAAAAAAAACAAGTTTGGCTCCTGCAGGGATTTGAACATAGGACCCTATGTTGGAAGGCAAAAGTGATAACCACTTAGCTACATTGTAGCTCTTTACATTAACAGACCTTTGTTTGACTAAAGTGAGCACACTGTAAAGAAATGCATGGCGATGTCAGCCTGCTGGATAACATGATCTGCAGTTCAAACAAATCAAATATGCCCGCTTTTGAGCACATTGAAAGTTGAAGCTGCATAAACCAGTTATGAAATGCCTTTGTGGCAAAACCCCTTTGAGCAAAAACAAGCAGAAATTTAAATGAATAAATTATATGTTCTGCTGAATCTTTCCCCACAAAACTTGTTCAGCTCTTCTCACTTTAACATGCTGAAGGCAGACTGGATAGTATGTTCAGTGTAACAGTTCCGTTTCACACGCTTTAATTCCGATGGATTTTTAAGTTTGCGCACCGTATGAGCCACAAATCCGTACGTGAATATAGGGGCTGGACGGGGGGGCCGGAGCGCGGCGGGGGCAGCTCCCGCCACCATAACAATGCCATTGTTACCGGGGCTTCCACGCCGTAAATAATGTGCATTAGTTTTCCGCCCCCGCGGATTCGCCGAGCGGGGAGGAGCGACGGATTCCACTTTCTCAATGAGAGCATGGATACCGTAATTGCTGCCGCGGATTGGCGCCGTACTGAAGCGCAAATCCGGCGCGCAGTACGCCCCAAATACGCGGCAGAATAAGCCGTGTGAACGAGGCCTAACAGTTTCCCTTTCAGTGTGCCCTTTACAAGCCAGAAATGGTATAGCTCTTAAGATTCAATGTATTTGTGTTCACCTGTCAAAGTAAACAGTTTAACATTTCAGGAAACAGCACCCTTTACTACGATATATTTCATTTTAACTCATGGACTTGGAAAAATAAAGAGAAACCTACTTGTGTTTGCTCCTCAGGTAGAAGATCATAAATAGCTTCATGCACTTTAGCCATTTGCTTGCAGATATTTCTAAAGCACATTGAGGGCACAGGGGCTTTTACTTCATACTGCAAGAGAAAAACATGTCAAACCATGTTAGTTATAGTACTGCACACTACAAATAATATGATCAAACTTGTGATCTTATCAAGGGACACGCTGCATTCTCTTAAATGGGCGTTCCCACGAAGGACATCCACTTCACTCATGCATGAGAATGAGGATGACGACGCTTGTGGTCATCTGCCCAATTTTTTTGCATGGGAGTTCCGAATGTAGCTGAGCGCTCCCAATTGGCTATATTTGGAATTCCCATAAAAACGTACAGGGAAGACAGCTGCAAGTGTCGACCTCCTCATTCTCATACATGAATGGCTTGTAGCTAGCTATGGGCCAACCTGTGAAGCATATGGGAACACCGCTTTAAGGTGCCAATAAATCTTTCACCGATGTAGGCCGAAGGACAGCTATTCCACCCTATCCCCACCTAGATATGCGGTGTACTTGCAAGTATCACAGTTGAGGGCTGCAGGTTCATGAAAATGCTACATGTGATGACTTTGCTGCACAACATGTGGAGAACACCAGAGTAGGGTCGTTGGCGGTGAAGTATTTATGGGTGAGTAACCCTTATTTTTCTATTTTATGATGGTTGCAGCACAACCTTCTGAAAATCCAGGATAATCTTTTTAAAAGAGCAAATCAATGCAGGCCATTTCTCAAGAACCCAATTTGCTGGCTTTTAAACGACCAGTCCCACAATTAAATTTAACACTTACATTTCTATGTAGAGGCATTTTTCGAAGTGTACATTCACACAGGGCAGATGTGCTGCAGACTTTGTCACAGATTAGTAGCAGATTTATTTCAGATTTTACTGAGGCTTTTTCTACATGGACTTCAATGGGAGAAGGCACAATCTGCAGTACATGTTTATCTGCAGATTTTCCCTTCTATCATTGAAATCAACACAGAAAAATCTGCAGTAAAACAGGTGATAAATCTGCAAATAAACCCGTGCCACAATCCATATCAAAATCTGCAGTAGAACTGCTGTGTGAATGAACCCGGACAGTATCAATTACTCCTGCAGAAATCCAGCTAGTGTAGGAAGTCTGAGACACAATGATCCCGGAGAAAAGTCTGTTAAACCGGTAGTCGGCAATGTTTTAGAATGCTTTGTATAGAGTAATACACAACAAAAAAACCTATTCTTTAAAACTTACCTTTTAATGATTATAATAAGAAAACAACAATGAAATGGCGATGATCGCCCTAAAGAAAAAGGACAAAGACACCTACACTGTCCCCTAAACTGAACACCCTAAAGTACCTCACAAAAGGAGAACCCGCCCCGATAAGGGCGACCCCAAAAATAGCTCCTAAACTGTCCCCTATAAACCAATACCGTCCTCAGTGTAAAATAGGACGGCAAAACCCCAACATGTGGGAAGAATAGAGGGGCAGACAGAACTGAGTACAAATTGTGCAGTACCACCAATCGACAGATATGTGAAAAGGCGCCACTGATAGTATATAACCAGTACAGTGCCACAAAATGGGGATGTAACACCACAGCTAGCACTAGATATAGAAACGGCCCTACAAAAACATACAATAAGTAATGACAAAAAGTAGGGGAAAGAAAGATGCTAGTACTTATCTGCGCCACAGTGAAGCGCCACTAATACCCCAAACGCGTTTCGTCCCATTCCAGGGACTCCTCAGTGGGTAAGAAACAACATATCCATCTGAATCTCTTATCCGTGGGACACTTTACACCAACACCGATACAAGCGTCCCCACCGTAGGGAGATACATCAACTCCTACCTGTAGGATACATCCATTTGAATCCATTAGAGACACGGATAAGAGATTCAGATGGATATGTTGTTTCTTACCCACTGAGGAGTCCCTGGAATGGGACGAAACGCGTTTGGGGTATTAGTGGCGCTTCACTGTGGCGCAGATAAGTACTAGCATCTTTCTTTCCCCTACTTTTTGCCATTACTTATTGTATGTTTTTGTAGGGCCGTTTCTATATCTAGTGCTAGCTGTGGTGTTACATCCCCATTTTGTGGCACTGTACTGGTTATATACTATCAGTGGTGCCTTTTCACATATCTGTCGATTGGTGGTACTGCACAATTTGTACTCAGTTCTGTCTGCCCCTCTATTTTTCCCACATGTTGGGGTTTTTTCCGTCCTATATTACACTGAGGACGGTCTTGGTTTATAGGGGACAGTTTAGGAGCTATTTTTGGGGTCGCCCTTATCGGGGCGGGTTCTCCTTTTGTGAGGTACTTTAGGGTGTTCAGTTTAGGGGACAGTGTAGGTGTCTTTGTCCTTTTTCTTTAGGGCGATCATCGCCATTTCATTGTTGTTTTCTTATTATAATCATTAAAAGGTAAGTTTTAAAGAATAGGTTTTTTTGTTGTGTATTGTGTGTAATTTCTATTCTTATTATTTACAATTGTGGGAATTATTCTGTGATTTTGTATAGAGTAATCCTAAATTCTAACCAAATTCTTAGGACTGCCTTTTCACATGTTTTATCATGACTCTAGCAACATGATAACACCTATGAAATCTAATAAATAAAACACTTGCTGTAGAACTAAAAAAAAAAAATAAAAAAAAAAGTTTAAAATTAAAAAGTCAGTGCTTCCAGTGGTTTTAATATCAAGAATATAGTACGGAGTTTCCCATAATTAATATCCATAAATCAGCAGAACCTGCAAATGCAGATCTAGCCAGGTAATTCCCAGAAAGGTTCGTGAGACAGCCCAGCAACCAGCCAAAGTGACCACTCTGGCTCCATACGCGCTTGCATAGATCCGCAGTCGTCACCATCTATTTTGAAAAAACAAGCATTTCCATCCCCACTCTCTGGCAGAGATGTTAAAGGGGTATTTAAGTTTCATTAATCAGCTTTAAACATGCAGGTAAAAGTAAATAAAGACCAATTACCAAATACATCGCTGTGCCGATTTAGCTTGTCTTCAGAATTAGGAGCAGATCTCATCTTCTGCTTTTGCACACAAGCTTCCCAAGTTACCAGCCACCTCACTCTACCTTTACAGGCTACAGAAGTGGTCGGGCTGGTGACATTACTCCCTGCTGTGTTCCTTCTCTTAATAGAAGAGAGCTTATTTACATTGCTTACTGACAAGCTTTAACCCATTAGAGCTCTGAAGCCTTGTGCACTGCAGTTTACAAAACTCTAACACTAATGTCATTCTAACTGCATCAGCAAGGAATAGCAGATCTGAAATGCCAATCACTGCTGTAGAACAACCCACAGCCCGAACAGGAAATGCAGGTCTGAAGCTGCCTGTGGCTTTGTAAAACAGCATGTTGAGACAACCTCCTTAATGATGGCTTCTCAGACTTGGAATAAAAGATGTAGGTAATTTCTCTTTTTTTAAATGCGTGATGTGAAAGCCAACAGAGGAGAGTTGACGTCTGCCGGATAGATGCTTATTTTTATCATCTTCAGGTACCTTAGATAGAAGTTTTTCAAATAAAGAATCCATTATAGAAACCAGTTTGGCAGAAATTTCTGCTATGTGGTCATTGTAGTCCTGTTGAAAGAAAAACAAAAAAATTATATATCAAGCAATACACATTTATATAGCAGCAGCAGCAGACAGATACTAGACACGTAGAGAGAAATGGGGTTTTCTAGGTCGTGTTCCACTTTCTTCTCGTGTGCAGGCTCTTCCTGGGTGAAGCTAGTGCTGTTTGGTTTTCTGAGCTAATCAGATTTCTCTTCACCTGTGTTTTTCCTCCCCTCTCACAGTAAGCAGTCTTAGGCTATGTTCACACGGCAAAAAACTGGACGTATTTAAGTCCGTAATTACGCGCCGGAGCTCGCAAATTACGGCTGGAATACGTCCCAGTCATTACGGGGAATCCACAGTTCCCATAGAAGAACTATGGGTTACACCTCCTCTCCCCGCCTCGGCGAATCCGCCGGTCGGGGAGATAAGTGACATGTGAATTACTAGCGGCGTATATGCGCCGTTGGTAATACAAGTCTATGGGCCGGAGAGGTGCCGGCCCCCACCCGCCCCGCCACACGGGTAATTGCGGGGCGTAATTACGCCCTGTAAATACACCGTGTGAACATAGCCTTAGGGTAGGTTCACACGGTTTGTTGGATCCGTTTTCATTACATGAAAAATCA